>VDFB02000780.1:0-31825 GCA_007258455.2 Sequoia sempervirens | reverse complement strand
CAACCGCTGCAACATCTTCATGCCAAGCACCTGTTCTGCTGGCATGCCTTCTTACAGCCTTTCCCACAAATAGGATTTGAAGAACTAGTTGAAAATTGCATAGATGTTTGCCATGGGTTGCCTTTGTCTTTGAAGGTCGTCGGAGGACAGCTTTACGGTAAAAGGTCCAAGGATTATTGGGTTTCTCAGATAGATAAGATCCAGAGAATATTGCCTAAGGAAATTATGTAGAGGCTGAAAGTAAGTTACGATGCCCTCGACGAAGATGAGCAAGGAATATTCTTGGATATTGCATGTTTCTTTATTGGTGAAAGAAGAAGCTCCGTAATCGCTGTGTGGGATGGATTAGGCTGGAACGGTCTATATGGTTGGGAAACCCTTCATAACAAGTGCTTTGTTGAGGTGGATGGGGAAGAGTGTATAAGAATGCATGATCATCTCAGGGACTTTGGAATAGAAACTGCAAAGACACACTCGCCATCATGATTCTAGATTCAGAGACAGAGTGTCCACATTCAGGTAAAATTCAATCTTTCCTGTCATTAATGATAGCATGCGAACCTTCTTTGTCTATAAGTTTGTTGGATTTAGTCATAATTCAACTGCTGTTGCTTTTTCCACTTAGAGAGGAATGTCGATTCAGGGGATGATGGCAACCCAAAGCCCTCAGCCTTTCAAAGAGAACATAGAGAAAATCTCAAATCTTGGGCTTGAATTATAACTTCTTAGTGTTAGAGGAAATGATTTTAGACACAAACTTGGGCCTCTATCGAGAAGATTTTAGTGGCTTCAATGGCTTAAATTTGAGTACACATATCTTCCATGGTGGCTCTCATTGGAGAACATTAGAGTTCTAGAGCTTATTTGTCCATGGAGCTTGGAAACATTGTGGGAGGACACGCATGTAAGAAATTTGCTTTGCTACTTTCAATTAGAATGAATGCTTCCATTCTTTTTATGTGTTTTTGAGTTTGAATTTGGTAGAATTGAAAATACATTCAATGTGCACAGCCTCCTAGAGAATTAAGAGAGCTACTCATTGAAGATGCCCTGTACTTCCAAAGTATTCTCGAGTCAATAAGCCATCTCTAGAATTTGAAATGACTATCCATGGTTAATTGGGGCCGACTATCGAACCTGCTAGAAGAGTTCTTTCGACTTCAGTTATTGGAGCATCTAGATTTATGAGGGTGCCACAAACTATCAAGTTTTCCTAACCATTTTGGAGATTTAGTAAACCTACGACATATAAATTTGAGTGGGTATCTAAGTTTAGAGATGTTGCCTGTGTCTTTTAAGCAACTAATACACCTAGAATATCTCAATTTATGTTGTTGTTCCAAGCTCATCGGAGAGTCAAATATTCTGGAAAACATAACAAAACTCAAGGTTTGTAATGTTCCAGCATGTGCCAAGTTACAAGTATTGCCTCACAATATCACAAATCAGGCTTCTCTAAAAGTGCTCGATTTAAGTTACACTAGTAGCTTAAAGGAATTACTACTAATTTCTATAGCCTAGCAATAGATTAATTGCACAATAAATTCATAGAAAGAAATCTGATTTATAACAATTAATACAACTAGGTTAATTAACAAGTAATAACAGCGGAAGCAAAAATAACAATAATTGAATCATAGAAGATAATAACATAGATATACCTAGCAAATACCAATGCGAGGAAAAACCTACAAATGTTGGATCTTCTATTTAGCCTAACAACAAAATTTTCTTTTGAAAATACAATATGAGTTTGCTACAACAATCTTATATTTATAGAGCCTAGCTACTTTACTTAGCATGCAAGGAAAGAATCTTTCCTTGCTTTCTTTGCCTTTAATTACACGTAAAATCACTCTTGGACTTATCCTCACAAACTCAAAAACATTCTATTAAAGAATAAAAATCTTGCTGTTGCTAAAAATCCAACTCGAATTGTTTTAAAGCATATCTAATCTTGAGTTGCTTTAAAAACAAATCCATATCCCACCTTTCAAGCTACAAAAAATCAACACTCCCTCTTAGAGAGGAAGGTGTTCTGCACCACACCCACCTTGTCCCTGAAGAATTCAAACTTGCTCTTCATCAAGGCCTTCGTCAGGATATCTGCAATTTGTTCATCCATAGGAATGTAATGGAGCTTCACTATCCTCTTCTCCACACAATCTCTGATGAAGTGGTACTTGATCTCAATGTGCTTTGACTTATCATGAAATACTGGATTCTTAGAGAGTTTGATACAACTCTGATTATCACAATAAATGACTATAGGATCCAACTCCTAATCAAAGAGCCTAGCTAGAAGTTTCTGAAGCCAGATAGCCTCACATGTAGCCATACTGGCTGCCATATACTTAGCCTCTATCGAACTTAGTGCAATTAACTTCTGTTTCCTACTATACCAAGAGACTGCTCCTGATCCCAAATTGAAACTGCATCTTGAAGTTCTCTTCCAATCTATTGTACTGCCTACCCAATCTGCATCAGTAAAGCCCTTGAGCTTCACTCCACCTATTGAACATACTTCAGCCCATAATTAACTATGCCTTGAAGATATCTCAAAACATTCTTCACAGCTATCCAATGTGCACATTTAGGTTCTACAATAAACTGACTAAGTTAGTTCATTGCAAAACAAATGTATTTCCTGGTGTTGACTAGATACATAAGAGAGCCTATCAACTGTCTGCATAAAGTTAGGTCCACTGCCTCTAATCTAGAAGCATCAATCTTCTTCCAATTGGGCACAAGTGGCATTGATATAGGCTTACAGTTTTCCATCTTGAATTGCTTCAAGATATCAATTAAGTACTTCCCTTGTCCAAGGAAGATCTCTCCCTCTTTCTGCCACAACTCCAATCCTAGAAAGTAATGCATCAACCCAAAGTCCTTTATCTCAAACTCTCCTGCAAGATCCCACTTGCAGTGTGCTATGAGCTCCTCTGACCCTGTGAGAAAGAGGTCATCAACATATAACAACAATATGAGAAGTTTTCCCTTCACCTGAACATAGTATAGGTTCAGATCTGCCTCACTCTTGATGAAGCCCACACTCTGCAATTAACTATCAACACATGAATACCACGCCCTGGGAGCCTGCTTGAGTCCATATAGTGCTCTTTTCAACCTGCATACATGAGAATACCTCTCATGTGCTTCAAACCCTTCTGGTTGCTCTATGTAAATCTCTTCCTCAATCACCCCATTGAGGAAGGTTGTCTTTACATCTATTTGGTGAATCCTCCAACCCATTTGTGTTGCTACAGAAATGATAGCTCTTATGGATGAGTACCTGGCTATTGGAGAGGAAGTCTCATCATAGTCGACTCCTTCCTTCTAAGAAAACCCCTTAGCCACAAACTGGGCTTTGAACTTTTCCACTACCATTTGCACCATGCTTAATCTTATATAGCCATCTCGAGCCCACCATAGACTTATCTTATGGTTGTGGTACTACCTCCCACACACTGTTCTTCATGATGGAAGAATACTCTTCCACCATGGCATCTCTCCACACTTGGTGCTTGGACACCTCCTAAAAGCTAGAAGGCTCTACTTCAATTAATTCACTCATAAGTGCCACATACTCAGAATAATGTTTGGGGGCCCTTCTCTGTCTAACTAAATCTTGAGGATCACCTACATATTCGTGAGCCTCTCTTAATGTCTGCTCAACTTCCCTATTTCTCCTCTTCTTAGTAATAGGAATCTGAGGTTGAGGAATTATTGATTCCTCCTTCTGATCACCCTGCTCGGCTTGCTTGCTCTGCTCTCCAGCTTGCATGATTGAAGTTTGAGGAAGTTGTGCTACCTCAACCATGGATGGTTGTTCTTCCTCATTCATCAAGCTGCTTGACTTCTGAAGAGCTCTCTCTTCCTCAAACTTCACATCTCTATGAACCACTATTTTCCTAAGAGCAGGAATATAAACCTGATAAGCCTTAGAAGTTTCACTGTACCCAACAAGGATACCCTTCTCTGCAGTAGGTTCCAACTTGGTTCTCTTCTCAACAGAAATGTTACAATACACAAGGCATCCAAAGATGCGAATGTGCCCCAAATCTAGTTTCTTACCAGTGAATGCCTCTTCTGGAGTAAACTTTCCCAACACTTTGTGAGGGCTCCTATTCTACAAATACACAACTGTATTGCAAGCTTCTACCCATAAAAACCAAGGTACATCCTGATCATGAAGCATTGCCTTGGCTGCTCCAACTATAGCCCTGTTCTTTTGTTCAGTAACCCCATTTTGTTGAGGGTTGTACGGAACTACCAACTCTTTCTTGATACCTTCCTGAGCATAGAAATCTTTGAACGCATTCAAGGTATACTCACGTCCATTATCAGACCTTAGTATCTTGATCTTCTTCCTAGTTTGGTTCTCCACGAGAGCCTTAAACTCTTTGAACCTACTAAAGACCTCATGTTTATTCTTCATAAAATATATCCACATCTTCATGGAGAAATCATCAATGAAGGTAACATAATACTCATCCATTTAAGGATGTTGTTGACATGGGCCCACACACATCTGAATGTACAAGATCCAAAATCCCTTCGGATCTGGTGTCACTGCTTGGAAAACTGGTCTTGGAATATTTCCCAAGAGCACAACCCTCGCACACCTCATGCTTTTCTATCTTCATCTCAGGCAGCCCCGTCACTCTTTCCTTAAGAATATTAAGTGTTCCATGGTGAAGGTGAGCCATCCTCCTATGCCACAATTCTCCTATCCCTTTATAGCTACTAACCAATGCATGTGCTGGCTCAAACTATAGCCGAAACAAGCTACCATGCCTAACTCCAATCACTTTTACAACCTTGGAATATTTGGGATGAATATATACTTTTCCCCTCTCAAAGGTTACTATGTAACCCTTGTCTTTCAAAGCAAAAACTAAAATTAAATTCTTTGTCATGCCAGGGACATACAACACATCCTCCACCAACAAAGGTTTACCAGACTCCCTCTGAAACTTGACGATACCAACACCAGTTGCATGGTACTTGGCATTGTCTCCGAGCTCAATATAGAAATCCAACTTCTTCTCCTCCAACTTGGTGAAACATTCTCTAAGTCCCGTCATGTGGCGAGAAGCCCCACTGTCAATATACCATACCCTGTTGGCAATTGAACTTGAGAGATAGGCAATGAGTGAAAACTCATTCTAAAATCATGATGCAAACTCATCCACCTCTGTTGTAGCAACAAATTGCTTCTTTTGCTTGTAATTATTTTTCTTATTCGGACATTGACTGGCATAGTGACCCATCTGATGGCAACAAAAACATTTAATCTTGCTCAGATCTTTCTTCTTCTCACTCTTGGAAGAAGAACCTTCTGATTGCTCTTTATTGGACTTCTTACCTTTTCTTGCAAGAGCAAGATTTTCTTCATCTTAACCCTTCTTTGTTTGATCTCCTCGATGAGCACCTTCACGGATCTCCTCCTGAACAAAATCATCCTAAAGTCTTCCCCAATCAGGTAGTCGATCTCTACCAACAACACACTTGACAAACACTTCCCAGTGCTTTGAAAAACCATTCAAGGCTATATGCACCAACTCATCTTCATCAATCATCTCGCCTATTGCAGCAAGCTCATCCCTGACCTATGTCAGCTTGGACAAGTAAGAGGTCACACTCTCTCCTTTTGACATCTTGGTATTATGCAATTTGTCCTTGAGCATCATCTTACAACTCTGATAGTCGCTTTGATAAAGTTTTGTGAGCGTATCCCACATCTCCTTGGCGGTGTCTTTCCCTAATAAATGAGGAATTAAATGATCTCTTACTCTATCTGGGGTAATCCTCCAAGCCTTGCCCTCTTTGACTTCATGTGAATCTAAGGCAACAGGATCATTTGTTGGTGGAGTCACTTCTGTGCTAGCATAGATCCATAGCCTATTCTCCTTGAGAACAGATGTAATTAGAACCTTCCACTACAATAAGTTAGATGCACCCTTGAGCCTATCCTCGTATCGAACATTGGTAGCCATAGCCACAAAAGAAATTGGAGATGAAAATATGATGATTTTTTTTCTTGAAATCTGCATCACAAATCTTGGCTTTGTATCCAAAGTTTAGAGCTTTGATACCATGTTAATTCTATAACCCAATAACAGATTAATTGGACAATAAATTCACGGAAAGAAATCTAATTTATAATAATTAATACAACTAGGTTAATTAACAACTAATAACAACGGAAGCAAAAATAATAGTAAGCCACTCACAAAAGATAATAACATAGATATACCCAGGAAACCCCAATGTGAAGAAAAACCTGTAAATGTTGGATCTTCTATTCAGCCTAAGAACAAATTTTTTTTTCGAAAATACAATATGAGTTTGCTACAACAATATTATATTTATAGAGCCTAGCTGCTTTACTTAGCGTGCAAAGAAAGAATCTTTCCTTGCTTTCTTTGGCTTTAATTACGCATAAAATCACTCTTGCACTTATCTTATCCTCACAAACTCAAAAACATTCTATTAAAGAATAAAAATCCTGTTGTCGCTAAAAACCCAACTCGAATTGTTTTAAAGCATATCTAATCTTGAGTTACTTTAAAAGAAAATCCATATCCCACCATTTGAGCTACAAAAAATCAACAATTACCTGCTAGAATAGGTCAACTAAGCAAATTAGAAAAGCTCAAAATTTTAAAAACTCCATTGTTGACAAGGTTGCCAACAGAAGTTACACAATTGTCTGATCTTCAAAATTTCAAGATTGAAAAATTGCTCTCTAACAGAATTAGATTTTGGGTCAGGATTAGCATTGTAGTCTACATTGTGGGAGCTCAAAGAAATATATCTGAAGAAATTCCAGTGTCTAGTTTGTCCCTTCCGCAAGCATGTTGTCCAATCCTTGAAACCCTCAGTGTTGAGGATTGTCCATCTATTAGACAAATCGAAACCCTTCCAACAACACTTAAGTTCATTACATTGGTAGGGTGTGAAGCACTAGAGAGCTTGGGTTTTCCAAGACCATTTGAGCGACTAACTAATCTTTAGACTTTAAATGTAAAACAGTGCTCAATTAGGGAATTGCATTTTGGAAGGGGTTCATCTTCATCATTGTAGGAGATTAGGGAAATATTTATAAGTAGCACATCAGTGTTCAGGATATCTCTTCCTCAAGCTTGTTGTCCAAGCCTTCAAACTCTCAGTGTTAAGGATTACCCATCTCTGATGCAAATCGAAACCCTGCCAACAACACTTAGTTCATTACGTTGGCAGGGTGTAGGACACTGAAGAATTTGTTTTTGCCAAGAGCATTTCAGCAACTAAGTAACCTTAAGACCTTAAAGATTAAAGAGTTCCCAATCAAGGAAATCCATTTTGAAAGGGGATCATCTTCTTCACTGCAGGAGCTTAGGGAAATATGTATGTGGCACATCAGTCTCCAGAATATCACTTCCCTAAGACTGTTGTCCAAGCCTTGAAATTTTGAGTGTTAATTATTGTCCATCTCTGGTGCACATCGAAACCCTACCAACAACACTCAAGTTCATTACATTGGTAGGATGTACAATATTGGAGAGTTTGTGTTTGCGAGGAGAATTTAAGCAACTATGTAACCTTCAGACTTTAAGGTTGAAGAGTGCCTAATCAAGGAATTGAGTTCTGGATGGGGATCATCTTTTTCATTGTAGAACCTCAGGGAATTATTTATAAGTGGCACATCAGTGTCTAGGGTATCACTTCCCCATGACTATTTCCCAAACCTTGAAACTCTTCGTGTTGATTGTCCATCTCTAATGGAAATTGAAACCCTGTTAGCAACACTCAAGTTCATTCAATTGATAGAGCGTGCAATGGTGGTGAGCTTGGATTTTCTAGGAGCACTTGAGCACCCAACTAATCTTCAGACTTTACAGGTTGTAGGATACCTAAGCAACTATTTCCATTATGGAAGGCGATCATCTTTTTCATTGTGTGAGCACAAAAGAAACACATCAGTGTATAGGATATCGCTTCCCCAAGATTGTTGTCCAAAGCTTGAAACTCTCCATGTAAGAGATTGTCAATATTTAATAAAAATCAAAACCATGCCAAAATCTCTCAAGTTCATTGAATTAAGGGGTTGTAGAATGCCGGAAAGCATTGGTTTTCCTCAGGCATTCGAGCAGCTAAGTAATCTTTAGACTCTAAAGATTGATCAGTGCTCAGTTAGGGAATTTCCCTTTGGAAAGGGATCTTCTTCTTCATTGTTCAATATCAGGTGTATACATCGAAAAGGCACACATTTTTTGACGGTATCAATCTCCCAAGAATGTTGTCCAAACCTCCACGAACTCCAAATCGAAGATGAAGAATATTTAGTGGAAATTGAAACCCTACCAGTGGCACTCAAATCAATTTCTTTGAGGAACTGTGAAGTGTTGAAAAACATAAGGGGCATTAACAATAGTGTGAATTACCAATAGCTAAGCTTATGAAGCTATCTAGAGTTAGATGAGATGTCAAGTTTGGAAGCATTAGTTTCCTTAAATAAAGTTTGTATGTAGCATTGCGATAAAATAAAGAAAATAGAAGGTTTAAAGCATTCGAGGTCACTGGAGAGGTGTGTAGAGACATGCTAAATGGTGCCTAGGATAGACAGTTTGGGGAGCATGTAGAGACTGTGGATGCTGAATGTCAAAGTAGGCAACATATCAGTTCTTGAACCCTGTATTCAAAGCATACAGAGCTAGGTAATAGAGGTTCCTAAAAAATATAAATTTGTTACTCTAAATCAAAATTCTTTTGTTTAACTGAAATGTTTGGCAAATGATTTGCAGAACTGGGCATGGGAAATGAAAATATCTACAGGATCTTTCCTCATGTTGAGTCACTTTTGGCTTCGTTCACCTTTCCTGGTCTTCCCATGGTTAACACAATGGAGGAGTACGAAGATCATCGTGCATGGTTGAGACTAAAATGCCCGGATACAACTTTGTCTTCTGCAACTATAATATGTTTTCTTGTTCATTCCCTTGAAGGAAACTCCCATCTACGTATTGGGGAAGAAATACTTTCTCCCATAACGTTGTGCAAGGGAAAATTGATTGTCATAACTGTCTTCAAAGAAGTTTCCCACTTTATTGAAAGGAGAGGGTCCTTTTTTAAAGCATTGATGTTTCAATGGGATTTGGATTTATTTTTAGAGGATGAAGTAGGGGAGAGGGCCCAATAGTCGTGTAGTGTCTAATAGTCATGCAATCAATTGTGATTATAATATCCAATAGTTGTTTATATAATGTCAATAGTTGTGATTTGACTACCCATAATTAAACAAAATGTATGCCTTTGATCTAAAAAGCAACCAATCATGTGATACCACATTAGTGCTCAACTACCCATGATGTAATGCATGAGTGTTGGTCTCATTATTTTTGGGGCCTTTTTGGACACCTTGACAAAAAAATGCTGATGTGGCATCATATTTGATCATGTGGCTTTGAAACCATAGTTATAAGCAAAGAACTTGATAGGTAAGCTGCTATAAAAAATTGGGAGTGATTTGAAATTTCATCGTAGGATAATTAGAAGCATGAAGTTAGGGTGCACGACTATTGGGCCCTCTCCCTTAATGGATGGATGGATGCTAGTTGGAGATAGAGGCAGGGTTCTTAAAGCTTTAAAGTACCTCTCAACACTCTTTTCAAGGCAGCATCTATGAGTCGATATTATTGTTATCAATTGGAAATTTGAGTATCAATGTTGCTTGAAGCTTTGTTTATTGTAAGCTTGTCTTATGTCACTACTAATGACATCCAAAATATATATATATATATATATTTTTTCATTTTATTTTATAAGTGTTATTTTTAAGTTGTTGGTGTAATTATATGTCTTGTACCTTGTCCTAGGTCATGATTACACCTTAGTTAAGTTTACTTAGGGACCACATAGGAGGTTGTTGGAGATTTTCCACTTTTGGTGGACTTGACATGTCATTACCTCATCACTTTCACCTTTTGTGGACACATCATGTGATCATCTCTCCACCTTTTGTGGGTGATCCACCTTTTGTGGTTTTCCACTTTAGGTGGAGTGATAACTTTTCATAGTTGTCCCATGTCATAAGATTATGACACTTGTCATAATCTTATGACCTTCTATGTTCTCACCTTGGCTATATAACCAAGGGGTTTCTTATGTACTATTCTATCATCTCATATTATGGACATTGAATACAACTTATTCTTGTCACATTCTATTCTCTCTCTTTGTGTTTTCTATTAGGCCTCTAGACCTTGGGTGGCTACCTTCATAGCCAATTCTTACATAAGTGAATGCAAAATACTTAATTTAGGTTGGAGATTTTAAAAAATTAATTAATTAAATAATATGAATATTCAATATTTGATTTAAATAATAGAAAAACTAATTATTTGATTAAGAAATGATAATGTTGTTTTTGAAAATAATTAAATCTTTAAAATATAAATAAGATTATGAAGATGATTAGCTTTAAATTTGTGACAAATTTAAAATGTTTATTTGCTAACAATAGAAGAATATTAGTGATGTTTAGATGAATGTATTGGAATTAATGAACAATGTGTCTATTACTTTAGGTCACTCCTATGATTAGAGATTTGAACACATATATATGTGGACTTAGAATGACAATCTAGTGGAAAATAAGGGAACTTCAAGTTTATAGAGATTTGCAATTGGTCACAAGACAAGTAAATGATGACTATCAAACAAAGGATGGTAGATAGTTTTAAATAATAATTTTTAGTTATTACTTTAAAAAAATATCTATGTTAAATAAAAAAGTTGTTGATGCTATGGCTACCATTGGATCACTCTTAAACATGCCTCCTAATAATCATCATTGTGATTTCTTGATAGAGAAAATTTTAATCCCAACTTTTGATGTCGAAAAATTAGAATTGGTATATGAATTTTTTGGTTGTGATTCTTCTTGGTATCATGATGTTTAGACCTATCTTCATGACAACACAATCACATCTAACTTATCTTGTGTTAAAAAATATATTTATTTGTTGAGTTCTCATTTTTCCATCCTTGGTGTAACCTATATTGAAGGAGTTAGATGGCATCCTTATTAGGTGTCTAAACTTGGAAGAAGCTAAAGCTTACCTAGGTGAGGTACATGAAGGTGTTTGTGGGGAACATTTTGGTTGACCTACACCTTTTGAAAATTTTCTAACAACTAGTTACTAATGGCCAACTATGAAATAAGATGCATAATAACTTGCTAAGGAATGTCATCAATGCTGACAACATGGGGGTCACTTCATTAATGAACTCACCTAGGAGTTATAACTGAGAACTACTCCTTGGCCTTTTTCACAATGGATTCTCGACCTTGTAGGAAAAAATTATCGCTGGTCTTCTAATGGTCATAAGTTCATTATTGTTGCCACTAACTATTTCACAAATTGGGTAGAATTCATTATATTATCCAACATTATCAAAAAGAAAATATCCAAGTTTACCCTAAATTAAATCATTTCCAATATGGTATTCCACATGCTATCAGAATAGATAATGGAAAACCCTTCAAAAATCAAGAGGTCTATGATCTTTGTCACCAATTTCATATGCAACAACTTTTTTTACTCCTCATTATTAGTGTAGGTTTTTTATTTTCCTTATGCTAGGGGTATTTAGTTTTCCTACACATTATTTAATCTTTCTTAGGTTTATTAGGTGTCATTAATATGAGGAAACATGGAAAAATAGATCAGTTGCATGTGTCACTCCCTCCCACACATGGGTAGTTGAGTTACACACATTATTTTGGCTTGTTGTGCTATCTCTCATAACCATTATTTTGTACTTACCTGACTAGGTTATTGAGTAGTTGGGTTTCTCACTCTCTTTTGGCTTTGTGTACCACCTCCCATAACCTCCTTTTTGTCTTCACCTAAGAAGGTTATGCCACATGTTTTGGCATTTACCAAGTATGTAAAACTTCCTACCTTTTTGGGTAGTAGAATGGAATGCACATCTTGGATGCATATGCTCTATTTTACTATATATAGAACACTTTACTCTCACATTCTCTAGTTCAGTGATAGTTTAGTGAGAGTATAAAGAGTATTCTCAAAATTATCTTGCATTGTTTCCATTTTTCTCTAATTTCCACATTATATCTCCACTCTACTATTTTGATCTTCAATCATGTGTTGATTGGAGATGTATGTTATCTATGGTCAAAATCAAATCATGGCTCAATTCTCACTTCTAAAATAATCTAACGTGGTATGAAAGTTGATAAAATTTGTAGAAATTAAGTAAAAAACTAATGTTTTATTGGAATAGTCATTCTTCTCAGGACAAATTCAACATCTTTTTCAAAAGTACATAGCTTTCACCTTGAGTGTCATATTTTTGCAAAAGAATACTTCATGAAAAGCTGAAAATAAGCAATTTTCACCCACAAAGGTCTCGTGAAATGAAATAACTTGCACAATAGAAGAATATAAGAGAAAATATTCTACAAATATTAAATAATAGCTGAGAATTACAAGCCACTTTAAGGGGGAAAACCTACAAATATCTCCAATGAGAGCTCAATTCACAATATGATAATGCAATAAGACTCACAACCTCCTATATATACCTATTTTATACTTGGGATACCACCCATGCCGACTTATATAGCCCTATGTAAGCCCTAGGCTCACCTAAACAACTAAATAACAATACAATAATGATAATATGACTTAATTAGTAGTTAAGATAGCCACAACCTGACTATTCATAACCTAATGTGCTCTACTATTAACGTTGTAGCATGCCCCCCACTTCAAATAAGTAGTGCCCTCAATGCTAGGCAATTTTGCATGCTTTTGAATGAACTCCTCATCCTCCCATGTGACATCTTCAATCGGTAAATTCTTCCATTAGATGAGATACTGAGTAAGTGTTTTGGTCCTTAGCTTTCTTGTGCATGTTTCAAGAATACATTATGGTTCCAATATGATTATTCCTTCTTCAACAAGCTTAGGTAATATTTTCTGAGTAGGAATATTATTCCTAATTACCTTCTTCAAAAAACAAGTTACATGAAAAATGGGATGTATCTTTGTTGCTAATTGTTGAAAATCAATGTGAAGAAAGCTTGCAATATGAACTTAAATGTGTGAATGAAAATATGAAATATGTAGATTAACCTTAGCCTTAGTGTGATGAAAGAATGAGAGAGAGATAGAAAAAATCATAACACATGCAACAACAGATTTATGTGGAGAAACCCCGAAGGGAAAAAAATCCACCACCGAAAGAGAGGAAAGTATATTACTGATAATCTCCAATATTACATGCAGCAATAGACTGATCTTATAATTCCCTATAAATCCAGTAGCACCCTATTACCTTGCAAAACTTAATTCAAAACTCTAGCTCAAGGACCCAATTTATAGAGATTTGTGAGCATGAAAACCACCATGGTTTCACCAAACAATAGGCAGCAATACAACCTAGAAAAACCCACACCTCCCTCCTTGAAATGGTCAAAAAACACCAAAAATAGCCTCTTACATATGCTCTTATAGCTATCATAAGGCATCTTTCATGCATGGGCTCCTGGGGTCTAAAAATAGCATATTATGTCATAGGGAATCTGTCATACTTTCATAACATCTTATGAAAACTTGCATGCATGTCATAGATGCTCTTACAACACCCTATTTTGACCCAACAACCTTATTTTAGAAGATTCCAAGGTGGGACACCTAGCTATTTTGTCCTTTTCCAAAAGGACAAACTGTAATGGTAACACTGCATTTACATTGTCTCTTTCACCACTGTTGGTCAAACAGTTTCACCTCTTATGGGTAAATGTACAAAACACTTTAGGAGAATAATAAATTAAATGATTTACAAAGTTGATGACACCTAAATTCTAAAATTCTCCCACTTGACATCATACATTGTAAATTGCACCCATAGAGATACAAATACATAGAATTAAGTATAGTGATCAAGGCCCATGGCCTTTCTGCACCAAGAGAACTTTTCCATGGTGATTGGCTTTATAAGAGAATCTGCAACATTATCCAAAGTGTCAACATTTTCAATCAAGACTTGTCCATTCTCAACCATTTCTCACACAAAGTGATACTGAACATCAACATGCTTAGTACAAGCATGATACATAGGATTTTTAGCCAAACATATGGCACTCTGACTATCACATCTAATCCTCACTATCCTGCAATCAAAACCAATACCATTACCAAGTCTTTGTAACCAAACTACCTCCTTAAAGGCATGTGTAGCATCCATATACTCTACTTTAGTGGTAGACAAAGCAACTGCAGGTTGTCTTTTACTCATCCAACTCACTGCTCCTCCAAACAAAGTAAACACAGCCACTAGTGGACCTTCGACTATCCAAGTCACCTGCCCAATCTACATCAACAAAACACTATATGTCTAATGACTTATCAACATTGTCAATACCATGATAAACCAAACAGTAATCAGAAGTGCTTTTCAAATATCTAAGTACCCTTTTAACAAAAGTACAATGTTCTTTACTAGGGTTAGACATAAACCTGCTTAAAACTCCCACTGCTTGGGCTATAGATAGTCTAGCATAGACCATTGCATACATTAAACTACCGACAACACTAGCATAAGGAACTTTATAAATTTCATCAATATCATCATCCGATTTAGGGCACAGGTCTAAACTCCACTTAGTACCAATAGGAAATGGAATATTTACTGGTTTACAATCCTGCATATTAAACCTTTGCAAAATAGTGTTAACATACTTACTCTGACTTAACCAAAGCTTTATGTGAACCTGATCCGTAACGATTTCCATCCCAAGAATATATTTAGCAGCCCCTAAATATTTCATATCAAATGCGCTAGAAAGCTGAGTTTTAAGTTCCCTAATCATTGCCTTATCATTACCAATGAACAACATATCATCCACATTTAAGACAATAATCAGTATCTGATCATCAATAACTTTAAAATAAACACAGTGATCCTCATCACTTCTAACAAAACCCATATTTAATGAAAATGCATCAAAATTCTAGTACCACATCCTACATGATTGTTTCAAACCATATAGAGACCATTTTAACCTGCAAACCAAGTGTTCTTTTCCTTTCACAACAAAACTGTCAGGCTATTGCATATAAATTTCTTCCTCTAGATCCCCATGTAAGAAAGCAGTTTTAACATCCATTTGTTCTATTTCTAAATCATAAGCAGCAACAAAGGATAAAAGGAATCTAATAGAGGTTAACTTAGCAACAGGAGAAAATATTTCACCAAAATCAACTCCCTCTCTCTGGGAGTAGCCCTTGGCCACTAGTCTAGCCTTGTACCATTCCAACTTTCCATCTACACCAAACTTATTTTTATATATCCACTTACAAACAATGGACTTGCTTCCTTTGGGAAAACTAACAAGATCCCAGGTGTCACATTTTTTCAAAGACATCATCTCATCATGCATGGCCAACACACATTCTTCTGAAGAGAGAGCCTCCCTAAAAGATCTAGGTTCATCATTAGTACATAACAAACCAAATTTACAATGAAAATTAGGTGGGATATACCTATCAACTGGATTTCGTTGTCTTGTGGATCTTCTCAAAGGTGTAGTAAGAGGTTCCTCCTCATGTTCATCCTCATTGTTTTCAACTTCTTTTGTTACAACAAATTCATCATAACTCTCTTCTTCTTCTCCATCTTTTCCATTTCTCTGTTCTTCCACATGTGCACCTTCTTGCTTAGTTTCAAAATGCACTGTCTTTGACTTTTCCTTTGTTTGCACATCTTCAGAGTTAACTCTAAATTCCCTAAAAATAACACCTCTAGAAAATATCATCTTTTGTGTTAGTGGATTCCAAAGTTTATAACCTTTAACATTTTCACCATAACCTACAAAGATGCATTTCTAAGATTTGGGATCCAATTTAGACTGCTTCTCTTGAGGCACATGAACAAAAGCCTCACAACCAAAGACCCTTAAATGTGAAACTGAAGGCTTTTTATCCAACCACATTTCATAAGGAGTTTTATTAACAAGAGCTTTACAAGGAGATCTATTAATTAAATAACAAGCCGTACCAATAGCTTCTGTCCAAAAGCATTTATCTAACTTACCACTACTTAACATGCTCCTAGATCTTTCCATTAATGTACGGTCCATTCTTTCTACTACCCCATTTTGTTGGGGTGTGTAAGGTGTAGTCTTTTTCCTAACGATTCCTGCATGTTTGCAAAACTCATCAAATTCCTTAGAACAATATTCACCCCCATTGTTAGATCTTAATACTTTTATCTTATAATCTATTTTCTTTTCAACCAATGCCTTAAATTCCTTAAATTTGGTGAAAACTTTAGATTTTGTATGCATAAAATAAATCCTAGTATATCTTGAGTAATCATCAATGAAGGAAACATAATAATGAGATCTACCCAAAGAATCTGTATCCACTGGACCACACACATCCCAATGAATAAGTTCTAACAATCCATTAGCTTTATTAGTTCCTTTAGGAAATGATGACCTATTTTGTTTACCAAACACATAATCTTCACAGAAATCATTTTTACTAACAGAATAATCAGAAGTACCATCTACTAGTTTCTTATCAAGTATGGTCCTAAGACCCTTTTCACCAATGTGACCCAATCTATGGTGCAACAACATACATGCATTTTTAGTGCTAGTTACAAAAGAGGAGTTACAAAAAGTAGAGGCATGTAACATAAATAAATTCCCTATCTAAGATACTTTAGCAACCACCAAACCTCCCCTTACCATCCTGCAACCAGACTTGTCAAATGTCACATGCATCCTATAATCATTCAACTTGGAAACCGAAATTAAAACTTTTGTAAGTCCTGGAATATGTAAAACATCATCAAGGGTTTTAACCCTCCCATCACTGAAACACAACTTTACCTTTCCTTTACCAATAACCTTTTGTGACCTATTATCACCCATGAAGACCTCTCCTCTGTCATATTTTTTTTATGTAGAAAACCACTCCTTATGAGGAGTCATATGGAAGGAAGCACCTGAATCAATAAACCAAGCATAATTACAAACTGTGTTAGCTGAAATAATCAAAGCATCAGAATCACCGTTATCAAAGGACTTTTTCATGGAGGAATCTACATTTTTTTTCTTGTTTCTACATTCCTTCTTCACATGTCCCCATTTACCACAGTTCCAACACTTCACTCTGCTCTTTCCAGGGGTCTTAGATCGTCCTTTAGACCTATCCTTCTTCTTAGCCCCTTTAGGCTCTTTCTCCTTGGGCATACCTCTCACATGGAAGGAATCCTGGGAGCCACTACTCATGGTCTTTCTCCTCATCTCCTCTGAAAGAAGTATGGGAATAATAGTGTCCATCTTAGGTTCTGCACCACCACTTGTTATAGCAATAACTAAATTTTCCCAAGATTCTGGCAAAGAGAAAATCAATAAAATGCATTTATCCCCATCTTCTATTTTAACATCAATAGATGCAAGCTGACTTATAATCAAATTAAAAGCATTCAAATTCTCAACAATAGATTCACCATCCTTCATCTTTAATGAATACAAACATCTTTTGAGATACAACTTGTTAGACAAACTCTTAGTTTGGTATATTCCACCTATCTTCCTCCAAAGCTTGTATGTTGTGCCTTCTGAAGTGACATTCAGGGGGACATAATCTGTGAGACACAACCAAATAGTCCATTGAGCCTTCTTGTCTAACTTATTCCAATCTTCATTTGACAAGGGGTAAGTAGATGGCTTCTTTTCAATTGAAACTGGTAACCACTGATCTCTTTCCTCAAGAAGGTCCTCCAATTTCAACTTCCACATCTCGTAACCAGTTCCATTGAACTTCTCAATATCTAGATGAGAGGTGGAGACCATGATATGCAATCTTTCACAAATCTAAAAACCCCACAACACAAAAGCTCCCACTGCAGCAAAAAACCTTCAACACTATAAAAGGAGAGTGTCCCTTCCTTAACAAAACTGTTAGCTCTGATACCAAATGTTGAAAATCAAGGTGAAGAAAGCTTGAAATATGAACTTAAATGTGTGAATACAAATCTGAAATATGTATATTAACCTTAGCCTTAGTGTGAAGAAAGAATGAGAGAGAGATAGAAAAATCATAACACATGCAACAACAGATTTACGTGGAGAAACCCCAAAGGGGAAAACTCCACCACTGAAAGAGTGGCAAGTATATTACTGATAATCTCCAATATTACATGCAGCAATAGACTTCTCTTATCATTCCCTGTAAATCCAGCAGCACCTTGTTACCCTGCAAGACTTAATTCAAAACTCTAGCTCAAGGCCCCAATTTATAGAGATTTGTGAGGATGAAAACCACCATGGTTTCACCAAACAATAGGCAGAAATACTACCTAGAAAAACCCATGCATCCCTCATTGAAATGGTCAAACAATACCAAAAATAGCCTCTTATAGATGCTCTTATACATATCATAAGGAATCTTTCATGCATGGGCGCCTCGGGTCTAAAAATAGCATATTCTGTCATAGGGAATTTGTCATACTATCATAACATCTTATGAAAACTTACATGCATGTCATAGATTCTCTTACAATACCCTATTTTGACCCAAGAACCTTATTTGAGAAGATTCCAAGGTGGGATTCCTAGCTATTTTGTCCTTTTCCAAAAGGACAAATGGTAATGGTAACACTGCATTTACATTGTCTCTTTCACCACTGTTGGTCAAACAATTTCACCTCTTATGGGTAAATGTACAAAAAACTTTAGTAGAATAATAAATCAAATGATTTACAATGTTGATGACACCTAAATCCTAAAATTGATGGCAATTCAAGCTTGTGGGAAACACTACCTATCTTCTTCATGTTTTGATAGGGCCATAATATTTTGGAGAAAACTTGTTATTCTTTGGTTGTTACTTTAGTGACATTGCATGTAAGGATAAAATATCAAGGAAACCCAATCCCCAACCTTAAAACTTCTTTCACTACGATGCTAGTCTACCTACTGCTTCATTCAGTTTTGTGCCATGGATAGATTCTCTTTAAGTCCTAAAAGTACTTCTTGTTGATGAATCATGTAGTCCTTCACTACATGAACTCTTGGTGAAACCTTCAATGATGATGTGATGGAAGGAGGATGTTATCCATACAATTCAATAAATGGAGAAATTTTTGATGAAATATGGAAGGAAATGTTATACCACCATTTTGTTAGAGGTAGCCAATCTACCCATTAAGACTATTTATCTAAAGTGAAACAACGTAGATATCCTTCCAAACACTTATTAACCACCTCTATTTTCCCATTAGATTGCAAATGCTATGAAGAACTATGAGCCAATTGAGTACCCAGACACTTGAATAAATCTATCCAAAAGTTACTAGTAAAGATAGGATCACAGTCACTAACAATAACCCTAGGAATACCAAATATCTTTTGAATATTCTCCAAATTTACTTTTTCCATTGTACTTGTTGTAAAAGGATGTGATAATGCAATAAAATGTACATATTTAGTGAGGTGATCCATCAATGCCATGGTGAAATTCTTACCATTAGATCTTGGGAGCCCTGTGATGAAGTCCGTGGAGATCTCTTCCCAATGCTGGCTAGGAATAACCAAGGGTTGCAAGAGACTAGGTGTCTTAATTTTCTCCCCTTTATTTAATTGAAAAACCAAACATTCTACCACAAATTTTTGAACATCCCCTTTTATCCCTTCCCAAAATAAGTCTTTCTTCACTCGATGATATGTCTTCAAAAATATTGAATGAACACCCATGGGACACTCATGTAGTTATGTGAGAATATTTTGTTTGAGAGAGGAATTTTTCATAGATATAATCATTCTTTATACCACAAATTATCTCCCTTCCAAGAAAATTTATCTAAACTACTAGGGTCACTTCATAATTGTTGAATGAGATTACTAGTATCCACATCATTTTTCCACTCTTCTTTGGCTTCTTCTACCCAATCTTCTTGTACTATTGAAAGGGCACACAATACAGCTTCATCCTTTTCATCCTTCCTTGATAGTGCATTTTCCACAACATTTTCCTTCTCTTTCTTATATACAATGTCAAAATCATATCCCAACATCTTAGTAACCCATTTTTGTTGTTCTGAAGAAAAACTTTGTTCCAAAAAATATTTTAGGCTATCATGATCTATCTTAACCTTGAAATTCCTACCCATTAGATAAGGCCTCAATTGTTTTACTAAATGAAGAATAGCTATCATTTCCTTCTCATAAATAGGTTTGAGGTAATTCTTCCCCTTTAATTGATGGCTCTCAAAAGCAATGGACCACCCTTCCTGCATGAGAGCTGCACCTATACCATTTCCATAAGCATCACATTCCACAGTAAAATCCTTTGCAAAATCAGGAGTGGAAATTATTGGTGTTGTGCACATAGCCTCCTTTAACATTTCAAATTTTGAATTAGAAAATTCATTCCAATGAAAAGAATCCATCTCTAATAAAGCTATGAGGGGTACTATTATACAACCATAATTCTTCACAAATCTGGATAGTATTTAGTCAATCCTAAGAAACCCCTCAATTTCTTAATGTTTAAGGGAATAGGCCATTCCATGATCACCTTGATTTTGTTAGGATCCACCTAAGTTACTCCTTCATGTGAAACTATGTACCCCAAGTACTCCACCTCATTGAGACCAAAAGCACACTTCGATGTCTTAGCATAGAGTTGATCAATGATCTTCAAGAACATATAATACTTGATCTACATGTTGCAAGTTTTCTTCCCATGTTTTTCTTTAAATCAATATATCATCAAAAAATAATAATACAAACTTCCTCAAGAACTTTTTAAAAATGTAATTCATGTCAAACTTTGAAAAGTAGATGGAGCATTAGTAAGACCAAATGGCATCACCAAAGACTCATAATGACCCTCATGAGTCCTAAATGTATCTTACAAATATCTTCATCCTTAATTCAAATTTGGTGATAACTAGACCTAAGATCTAACTTTGTAAAATGCATAGTTCCATTCAATTCATCTAGCAAATCATCAGTGATTGGAATAGGAAAATTATCTTTGATGGTGCACATGTTCCATGCATCATCCCTCTTCTTCACCATCACCACTGGTGAGGAGTAAAGACTTTGATTATGTCTTATAATTCCTGCCTCTAACATCTCCTCAACAATCTTTTCTATCTCACTGTTTTGTATATGTGGATATTGATAAGGCCTAATGTTGGGCGATTGGCTCATTGGAACTAGTTGTATGGCATGATCATGATCCCTCTTAAGAGAAAGTCCTTTAGGGGTATGTGTAGGATCATCATGGGAAAAGCAAGCCCTTAAGTGGTAAAAAATTCAGAAATATCAAAGTTAGGAAACTTGACATAAAAAATTGAATAAGTTATCTATATTATTTCAAAAATTTGTAAGAATAGAATCTATAGCAAATTGAATTTAGTTTTTTAACTACTAGGTATTTTTTTAATAAAAAAAGGTCTATTTGGTGAAAATTTAAAATTTTAATTCAGTGGTACTTAAATTTCAGGGAAAAAATAAGAAGTAGGTGTAGACATCTAAATTTAATCACTTCCATACGGTTAAATTTACTCCCTTTCCATCTATCGTATTAATATTAATTTATTAAATTAATATTACACCTTTTGTCTCATATCGGTAAAGTATTTTATTTAATAATTAATACTTTGTCTTTTATCATATTCCTCTCTAAATTAAATAAATACGCTAATTTATTTAATTTAGTCATTTTCCCCCTTTTTGATTTAAAATCAATTTAAAATTCCTCACTTTCTCTCTCCTTGTCACATCCTCCATAACTTCACCCTAATCTGAATTAATTTAATTAATTCATGATTATGATGTGCATCCTCTTAATCAGAGATTAATGTCACATCCTCCTACATTTGCCACTTGCCTCTAATCTTCCATTAATTAGCCTAATCTAATGTTTGCACAACCTTAACCAAGGTCATTAGCTAAATTTAACACCACTTTTTGGTCAATTCTTCCATTTTTTCCTTTTTGGACATTGACCCCCTTTCCCATGTGAATTTTTAATTCACATTTATTTGTCCTAGATTCCCCTCCTTTATATGTGAATTTTTAATTCACATTCCATTCTTCCAAGGCTTCTAGAACCTTGGACTTGTCACAATCTCCACATGTGACCAAGTCCCACCTTTTTGGAGCCCACCTTTTACCCTTTAGATCATCCTAGGAATGTGAATTTTTAATTCACATTTATATCCCCAACCTCCTTTCCTTTTCCCATGTAGATTTTTGAAGAATTCCAAAATTCCTCAAATGTCTCTTTCACTCCCACTTGGGGACAAGGAATCCCTTTTTGAGGAAATCTCCTCACTCCCCAGGGTGCATGTCCCTCCTCCACCTCATGTACCTTTTTGACAACTCATCTCCATCTCATATCCCCTTGGCCACTTCACCCTCCACATGTCAAGATGTGAGGGCTTGTGGGTTCTCAACCCACCTTAGCCCTTCATCTTCGCCTTGTTGGATCAATCTTGACCGTTGAATTCTTTAGAGAATTCAAATTCTCCTATAAATACACCCTCCTCAAGGGCATTTGGAACACTTTGAATTTTCATAACTGCATGCTGCCATTTTGTGCACTCATCTAGCCTTCAATTACATTCACTTGCATTTGCATCCAAGCACATAGTAAAATCCTCCATTTTAGCCACATCAAGAGCCATCAAGGAGCACACATATCATTTCAAGCAAGGGCCAATCAAAGAGACATCAATAGCAAGGAAGGTAAAATCATTTGTGTCTTGTATTATCTATTTTCCTTATTGTTTTGTCACTCTCTTTTGGCTAATCTTGAGGTGTCCTTGGGTCTTTTATCATTCGTATTTTGAGTTATTTTATGCACTAGAATAGGATAAATTCCAAGGTATACAGTAGGTGTCTTCCTGACCACCCTAATCACAATAAAATGATAATGTTTTTTTATAAGATTATGATATAAGTAGAGGAATCATGCCCCAATGTGATGCATATTTTTTTATAATTCTTTTCCAAGTAAATAATTAATTATGACTTTTTTATTACAACTTTTTAAAAAATATAAAAAATCATATGTCTGACCACCTTAACTTGGTAAAAAATTCATGAAATTCAATTTTTTGTTTTTTAATCCTATAGTATGTGAAGCATAGAATGTGGCACATGTTTTGGATTCAAAAAATGTGATACCATTTGAAAGCTATATACTTTTTTCAATCAGCCTATCAATCGAGACTTTAGTTGTAGTTTGAATAGAAAATGAATAATAATTACTTATTAAATTCAAAGTAAAGAATAATTTATATTGGTGGAATGTTGAGAATCTCTTTTAAAAACTCTTTTCATTTCATCAATTTTGGGTAAGAAAATAGTCAGCCACATACACATCATATTGCTACTTTTTGGCCCATCATGATCTTGCACATATTGTTAGGAATATCTCCAAAAACCATTGAGTGATGCTCAATTATTGTTTATAAATCTAGATGGGTAGGAGAATTAGATTGAGAGACTTCAAATGAACATAAGTGGGCCACAAATCCATCAACTCCTTTCTTGAGGACCTTCTACATTTGATGAGAACTAACTATTTGTGGGGAATTTTCCTTCAACCCTCTTCACTCTATTTTATTTCCTTCTAATTGGAACGTCATGAATAAATCTTGGAAGTTCATCTGAATTATTTTGAAGGTAGTAAGCCATTGTACTCCCAAAGCAATATCCGCTATACCCATGGATATAGCATACATGTTGGGCTTTCAAGGTGATAATCTCCCATGGATAATTTAATGCTATGACACTTTCCAAAACAATTGACAATACCACCATTTTTAATTAAGACCTAAAATTCTAGAGGTGTATATATAAAACAATTTAGACGAGTAACCAACTTTTTGTTGATGAAATTGTGAGTACTACCTTTGTCGATGAACACAATTACTCTTCTCTTCTTTAAGAATCCAACTACATTGAGAGTTTGAGGAGCACTAAACCCAAAGAGTGCATGACAAGATATGATTGGTTGGAGGAATCATGTAATTCATCATCTAGATCCCTATCACCCTCCAATATTAGTTCCTCCTCCTCTTCCTCACTTGGTCCTTCAATATAAAATAATTTATTTTCAATACATCTATGCCCTCAACTATATTTTTTGTCACAATTGAAACATAGCCATTTTTCTCTTTTCTATTCAATTTGTTGTGGAGTCAACCTAGTAGGTTATCGTATTGGATGTGTAGGAAATCTCCTTTCACTGAAATTTAGATTCCCTTGGACCTCTTACTAGCTAGAAACTTCTCCTCCACTTGTCTTGCCATTACTATTGCTTGTGATAAGGATTGTGGTTGGAACAATCATACTTTATATTTTATGTGATCCTTTAAACCACCTAGAAATAGTTCCTTCATATTTTGTTCTGCCACATTCTCTACTCTTAGAGAAAGGGTTTGAAATTGTTAAATATAAGCCTTGATGATTCCTATTTTCTTTAATTGGGTGAGTTGGCAGAAGTAGCTATCCATAAATATATCTCCATAATGAGTAGTAAGTTCCTCTTGAAAAATTGACCATTTGACCACACAATTGTTTTTTCTCTTCTCCTCACATAACTAATGATACCAAATAAATTGATTTGGTTCTAGGTATAATGATTCCATAGCCACCTTTTTTTTACTAGGAACATGATGAATATCAAAGAATTGCTCCATTTTGTATAGCCAATTGGTTGGATCCTTGCCATCAAACTTTCTCATATCCAACTTAGGTATGAATTGCCCTGGCATATGATTATTAAATGAAGGACACTTATTGAAACCAAAGTCAAGTCTAAGGAATTCATTTCCAACAAAAGTATTATCTTCCACCTTAAGAGGTGAATCTTCACCCTTACACCGTACACCTTGAATAAGGGTGATCCCACAATAATAGTTTACAATTTTTGGCCAAACTGGACACTAAACTATTTTTTTCTAACTAAATCTTCACTTTCGGGCACCTATAGTAGCTAAACCATGAGGAATTTGAAGATGATGCAAACTAGTGATTTCTAACATTTTGTCTATAAATTCTAAATATATTTTTTTCAAAATTTTTGGAATCAGATTGTACTTCTTTTTCCATCTCCTTCAAAAACTAATTCTTTTAGTAAACACCATCTTTAAGGAGTGATGCTCATCGTACACAACATAAATTTTTTTCATGAAGGATAAAATTATATTTTTTTAAACTTAGATTTCAATTCACCCATTTCTTCCATAATATTCTTCTATAATGATGAAATATCACCCTTGGCTTTGTTTATTCCATCTTAGGGTTAACATCCTAATTTTCTACTCCCTCATTATCTATAGATTTCCCTAGTCTGGTGTTATTTTTCCTCTTGTTGGAGGTCCCGTCATGATGGTAGAAAATAATTTTGAAATAAATCATACAAATGAAACTTAAATTCTCTAAAATATTTACTGTAACTTACTAGGGTCAGGATACCACTCACCTATGAATGCATGAAGGATAGGAACAATATTTTTGAGGGGGGGCCTATTTTTATAACCAAGTAGGCTTGTTCATGAAGCCATGGCATGCTGGTTTCAATCTGACTAAAGAGATCCCAACTAGGGTCCCAATTTGGGTTCGGCTACCATGGTTCCCAGTTGAATGCTAGCATGAGGATGTATTGCATTTGGTAGCTTCATTGCTTGGAAAACCTATCAGGTCTTCAAAGCAGATGCAATTTAAAAAAGTAATGAATTTTACCTGTATTTATGTGGAAATTTATTTAAGCAAGCCATTTCCAGATTCTGTGGAAGTGAGTGCAGGATCATATACATGGGTGCAATAGTTGGACTATGAAACTCTTCCTTTTTGGTGTAGATTTCGTCATGAATATGGACACTTGTTGCGTAAGTGCCCTAAGGATAAGCCAGCGGTACCCCAGTCCTCTCATCCTCCTCACAATCCACCTAGGGATAATAAAGGGAAGGAGCCTATTCCTAGAGAGGGTACTGGGGAGGATGGTTTTATCCCTATCAAAGCTCAGAATAGGAATAGGGGCTAGAAGAGGACCTTAGGGGATAGGCTGGAGGATGACACTTTTAACAGGTTTGAGGTCCTTGATGATCTCATTCAATAGGAATTGAACCCAGGTTTGGTGAATTTAGATCAAGGAACTTTGGGTATAGGAAAAAATGTACCTTCCTTGGAGGCTATGCAGGTTTTGCAAGTTATGAATGTTGGGCGAATGGACACATATCAACAACTGACTGACCAAGTTGTGTAGGATCCTGATATTGGAGTTTAGAAGATGGGGGAAGATGGTTCTTCTCTAAATATTAAGGCTGGTGTGGAAGTTGGTAAGAGCTCTTTGTCATGTCCTCGCATGGGTATTCTGCAAAAGGAACCAAAGAAATGGGTCGGTGAGAAGAGTTCCAAGTTGGGTAGGAAAAATGATATTAAAAAGATTAAATCAACTG
This sequence comes from Sequoia sempervirens, assembly GCA_007258455.2. Lineage (NCBI taxonomy): Eukaryota > Viridiplantae > Streptophyta > Pinopsida > Cupressales > Cupressaceae > Sequoia > Sequoia sempervirens. The sequence goes on along the minus strand of VDFB02000780.1, from coordinate 5,311 downwards.
GGGAAACTCCGGTGGAGTCAGGGGTAGTCAAGCCCCTAGATTTGCATTTCTCATGTCCCCAGAAATGATTGTTTTATAATGGAATGTAAGGGGCTTGAACAGTGGCCCTCGACAAAAAGTTGTTCGTGAGTTCATTAGGAGTCATTCTCCATATGTCCTTTTTCTTTAGAAGAATAAATTATTTGTGGAAACTATGTTGAATATGGTATCTAAGTTATGGAAGTTTGGCAAGTGTTAGTGTATTGGTGCTCATGGTGCTTATGGAACCCTCAGAGGGTCTTCCCTCTTTGGTGGCTATCTTCTAGATCTTACATTTCCTTGGTGGCCTCATGCTTCATGATAGGAGAGTGTGTCCTCCTCTCTAATGTGTATGCACCTATTGAGTATCAAGATAAGCAATTTTTATGGTCTCATCTCCATTTTGTTTGTAGCCTAGTGCCTTTCCATCCATGGATCTTGGCTAGGGACTTCAATGCTATCATGGAGTTGTCTGAGAAACAAGGTGGAATTGCTAGGTTGGAGCCTTCTGTGATGCTTCCCAGGGAATGTATTTTGGATTTAAATCTTATTGATGTTCAACCCAGTAACAATCGCTTCACTTGGAATAATAGGAGGACTAGAGTGGATTTTGTCGCTGAGAGGCAAGATCGGTTCCTGGTCTCCTATTTTTGGGTTGGAGACCTATGGTCTACCTCCTTTGATATTTTGGATTGGAGGGGTTTGGATCATTGGCCTATCAAGCTTAGCATTATCTTTGCTCAGGTGCCTCAAACTCCTTTCAAGTTCCAACTTATGTGGTTGCAGGATTCTTCTCTCTATGACTAGATGTCTATGTGGTGGAGGATTGGTAAACCTACTTTTGGTATAACAATGTATAGTTTTGTCAAGCTTCTTCAATTCATCAAGTATCAATTTAAAAGGTGGAATAGGAGATATTTTGGTAATATTTTTCATGAAAAGGCAGCCACTCAAGAAGAGTTGAATAATATTATGTGTTGGATTTGAGAGAATGGGGTTTCTAAGGATCTTCTAAAAGAGGAGGCAAGGACCCTGAAGATGGTGGAGGAATGCAAATTACGAGAGGAGATTTATTGGAAGCAAAAGGCTTGGGTTGATTGGCTTCAGGAAGGAGACAAAAACACTACCTTTTTCTTTAATTATGTGAAGGCTAGGAGGCATGCTAATTCCATTTCTATTTTGGTTAATGATAGGGGGGATCGTCTTGTCTCATTTGAGGAAATTGCTAATGAGGCTTCATAGTATTTTGAGGCCCTATTTAGAGAGGATCTGCAAGGGGGGTCAGTTGAGGAGGAACAAGTGCTTTCTTGTATCCCTTAGTTGGTATCCAGGGAGGAAAATGAGTAAAAGGAGTTGGAGGAGATTGTGTTTCAGATGAAGAAAGGGAAAGCACCTGGTCCTGATGCTTTCCCAATAGAGTTTTTCCAATAATTTTGGGATATCATAAAGTTGGATCTTTTGGCAGTTGTTCAAGAGTCCTAAAGGAACAAGCAGATGCTGAGAGCTCTCAATGATACTTTCATTGCTCTCATTGCCAAATGTGATGGGGCTGATAGGCTAAATCAGATTAGAACTATTTCCCTTTGCAATGTAGTTTATAAAATTATTTCAAAGTTAATGGCTGAGGGGTTGAAGAAGTGGCTTAGTGTGTTGATTTCAGAGGAACAAAGTGGATTTTTTGTAGTTTGACAGATCTTGGACAGGGTTTTTATTGCTATTGAGACCATCCACTCCATGGCCAGTTCACATGAGAAGGATATGTTCATTAAGTTGGATATGGTGAAGGCTTATGACAAGGTTTGATGGTCTTTCTTGTAGAAAATATTGGGTGCTTTTGGATTTAGTGAAGAGTGGATCCATTAGGTCATGAGTTGTGTTTCGTCTGTATCTTTTTTATTGTTGATAAATGGTTATCATTCTAAGCTCTTTGTAGCTTCTAGGGGTTTACATCAAGGGGACCCTCTTTCCCCATATTTATTCCTACTTCTTGCTAAAGGTCTTGGGCATCTGTTGAAAAAAAATGTTGAGGTTGGTACCATTTAGGGTTGGCGGTGGGGTGGGGATTTTTCTTTGCAGTCTCACTTAAAATTTGTTGATGATACGACTTTGATGGGAATGACTACTATCAAGGAGGCTACAACTTTGAGGAAGGTGTTCGATGTTTATTTGGTGGCTTCAGGGCAATTGATTAATGAGGATAAATCCTCCATTTCTTCTTCAATACGTCAGGCCCCATTCAGCAAAGAATTGCTAATATTCTAAGATTTCAAATAGGGGCTCTCCCTTTTAATTATTTGGGTATTCCAATCTCTATTGGTTGTCTTCCCGAAAGTTCTTAGTAGAATGTTATTGATAATTTTCATGCAAAAGTCAATCATTGGACACACAGATGGTTGTCTTTTGTTGGCTGGGTGCAATTTCTTAAATCAGTTTGTGTAGGATCTCCCTGTTTATAGGTGCATGCTTTAGGTGGCTCCGATGCGCTTTCTTAGGGAGTTGGATTCTCTTGAAAGGAAATTTTTATGTGCTAGCTACATATCATCCTCCAGGTGGAGCTTGGTCAGGTGGGAGGAGGTGTGTAGTCCTAAACATTTTGGTGGTTTGGGTCTTCGCTAGTCAACTTTGTTTGGAGTAGTTGTGGCTACTAAGCTTTTTTTGAGATGGTGCATTGAGCAGGACTAGTTGTGGGCTAGGATTCTATCTCATAAGTATCTTCTAGGCATCCCTCGTCATGATATTCCTAGGTACTCTCTTGAGGGGAAAGGATTAGTGATTTAGAGAACACTCCAGAAGGGTGCGAAGCTTATTAAGGATGGTCTATTTTGGATATGCAGAAGGGGTTCTAAAGCTATTTTTTGGTTGAACTCTTGGGATGGCTTCCCTCCTCTTACTTCTGGGTTTCCTCACCTGCTTCCTTTTAGTCAGAGATTTCTTGAGTCTGGTTGGTCTCAGGTAAGTGACTTCAAGTCCTTGTCTTTTAATGGACAGCTCGAGAAGGTTTGTTGAAAAGATCCCATTGATTGGCTGGTTATGGGGATGGAGGAAAGCAATGTTGAACTTAATACAATTCTTTACAATAGCAATTGTAGCTCTATTCAGGAAGAGGATATTCTTGCTTGGATAGACAATCCTAAGGGGATCTACTCTATTGCTTGTGGTTACCAAGTGCTATTGGACCAGACGTTGGTTAGGGTGAAGGTTCCTTGGTGGAAGAGGGTTTGGAATAATCTTTCATGGCCAAAATGTAATTGCTTTGCCTAGACCTTGGTGTGGAATAGGTGCCCTAGGATAATATTCGTGTGGTTTCCAAGGGCCTTCCACTTGCGTTCTCTGTGGGAAAGAGGAGGATGATTCCTCACATTTGTTTTTTTGATGCCCCTTTTTTGTGCAACTTTGGAATTGGTGGTGGGGGGTTTGGAAGCAACCTCGTGTTCACGCTTCCTCTTTGGTGGAGTTTTTGAATAGCTTGGGAAGACCTTCATTGTCAGCTCTCTTCTTGGAGGATGTGTAGTATGTTGGACCTACCTTTTTTCTTTGGTAGATCTAGCTTGAGCTGAATCGTAGGAATTTTCATGGTGTAAATTTGGAGGGGAAAAAAGTGTGGTTACACATGTTAGGTATGATCTAGGAGTTAGTTGCGGGCATGATTGAAGTGGTGTTCCCCTTGGAGAAATGGGATACCTAGTTGGTGGATAGTCTGGGATTGTAGGGGATTCATTTTTCTTCTTATGTTGTTTCCAGAAGAGGCAGGCTTGGGAATAGGAGAGTACAAAGGATGGGTAGATGTGTACCCCCACCAGCTAGCATTTTGAAGATCAATACTGATGGGTCTTCTAGAGGTAATCCTAGGCTCACTGGGATTGGTGGGGTGGGAAGGGATTTTAGGGGTTCAGTGATTTTTATCTTCTCTATCCATGAGGGGGAGGATACGGTTAACCTTATGGAGGGTTTGGAAATTATTTATGCCTTGGAGTAGGCCCTAGCTTTGGGTTGGAAAAAGGTTATTTGTGAAGTTGATTCATAGATATTGATTAATTTGTTGAACGAGAGGATGACGTTTGATATTAATTAGCGGTTAGCCTCGGTTGTCCAATAGATTCTTCAGGTTAGTTCTAGGATCAAGGTAGCGTCTTTTGTTCATATCCCGAGGGAATGGAATCAGGTTACTGATTGCTTAGCTAAATGGGCTTCTGAGCAAGGTGATGGCTGGAAGATCAAGGATTGGAGGCATGTTTCCCTTGAGTTATGACAGGATTTAGATCGAGTTCTTGAGGAGGATAGAAGGATATTTGAAGATAGTTGAGTTTGTTCTTGGGTTTTAGTGTTGCTTCCTTTGGCTTCTGGGACTTGGTCCCTCTTTCTTGATTGTATTGTTCTTTTCTGATATTCAATAAAGTTTTTTCCCCCTTTTTATAAAAAAAAAGGATACCACTCACCTAGAAAAAACTCCAAGAAATTAGCATATTTGCAGCATTGAGAGCGAATTTATTAGAAACCCTAATTTTGCAATAACTCACTTATTTTAGATTCAATTTCTCCAAATTTTGGACAGTAGACTCCTCTATGAATTCTTTGAAAACCCAACAAAAATTAGGCTCCAATTCTACAGGATACATGAGAGATATTTAGCTTCCAAATAAATTATGCCAAAATCCCTAATTCTACAATAATTCACTCAAATATGTTCCAATTCCTCTAAAATTTGGACTATAGCTTCTTTAATATGGTTTGAAAAATCATTTAAAAATTAGAAAAAAAAATCACCAAAAGGGTAAGTGCACCAAGAGGGTTCCCAAAAAAGGGGCTTAAGTGGCCACTTTTTTTCTGAAATAGGAAATACTGACCTTGGACGTGAAATTGAGGATAGCTACACTCAAAATTTTTTGATGGAACAAAAACAAGGACCGCAGTGCTCCGAGTCTACTTTCTAAACTACTAATTTATTTTGAAAATGGTTGAGATTAAGGGGTTCAAAAGAGGGACACACACAAATTGCTGTTGTTTCTGTCAGAAAAACATAACATAGCAACTCTTGTGTGACCCGAGCATGGTGGACTTTTTTTAGTATTTTTAAAATCGCTCGTTCAGAAGTTAGATAATAGTATGTAGTAAGGACTGGATATTTTCCGATAATTTTTTAATGAATATTTGATTTTTTATTAATTTTCTAAGTGGGCACTTCCTAAAAAGCAGAATTTTGGCCGTGCTCCCCCTCAAATTTTTGAAACTAAAAGATTTTTCTAATTTTATTTTCTTTTTAAATTGTAGAATGGATTCTAGTTTCTAAAAATAT
>VDFB02000779.1:0-64787 GCA_007258455.2 Sequoia sempervirens | reverse complement strand
ATATTTCAAGAGGTCAAATTAGTTGATTTCAAGAGTTTAATTTGTGGCCTGGATAGCTCACTTCTTGAGGACGACATTACAAGACACAGACTCTAGCGCGGCGCGCTGGCGTCTCAATGGTGTGTTGTCATTTGTATGAACAAAGGGTCTAAGAAACAGATGGAAATAGTAGAAAAGAAACTAGCAACTTGATTGATAAAGCTCCATGCTATTATAGAATATAGAGAAATTACAAGAACAAAGTACAATAAGAAGAAGAATTTAACTAAACTACGCTTGAATTGACAAAGAAAGTGAGAAAATGATACCGAAATCCTTACAACTTGATTCTTTGAACAACTACAACTAAAAAGTACCTACACACACAAGACCAAGAAAAAATGTTGGGGCTATTTTTAGAGGACTGCCTCAGTCAATCCCCCGCTTTGGTGTTTCCACCTCCATGGATAGCCAGATGGAAACGAATGTAGAGAAATCATAACAAAATTTATAGAAATAGATATTCCAAGCAATAACACAAACAATAATATGCTACTACATAACACAATGATGTAAAAGTAAGTGATAATGGAGGATATCACCTTCATAGCTACGTGCTCTCAAGGAAAGTAGAGGAAGGAGTGAGCTTGCATGTTCTCCAACAATAACATTGTCACAACCCTAAACAACAGGCTACCCTAATCTACCTCAAGTTTTCTAAGTGATTCAAAAATGTTAAGATGTCAAGGTTGAAAAGGAAGAGCAATCTAGTTGCTACAATCCTTCTACTAACTTGAATATTTCAAGAGGTCAAACTAGCTGATTTCAAGAGTCTAATATGTGCCCTAGATAGCTCACTTCCTGAGGATGACGTCGCAGAACACAGACTCTAGCGCAACGTGTTGACGTCTCAATGGTGTGTTGGTGTTCGTATGAACAAAGGGTCTAAGAAATAGATGAAAATACTAGAAAAGCAACTAACAACTTGATTGATAAAATTTCATGCTATGATAGAATATAGAGAAAGTATAAGAACAAAGTACAACAAGAAGAAGAATTTAACTAAAATACGCTTGAATTGACAAAGGAAGTGAAAAAATGATACCGAACTCCTTACAACTTGATTCTTTGAACAACTCCAACCAAAAAGTACCTATACACACAAGACCAAGAAAAAATGTTGGGGCTTTTTTTAGAGGACTACCAAGTAGTCAATCCCCCACTTTGGTGTTTCCATCTCCATGAACAGCTAGATGGCAATGAGTGTAGATAAATGATAATGAAATGTATGGAAATAGATATTCCAAGCATTAACATGAACAACAATATGCTACTACATAACACAATGATGCAAAAGTAAGTGATAATGGAGGATATCACCTTCATAGCTATGTGCTCTCAAGGCAAGTAAAGGAAGGAGTGAGCTTGCACTTGAGTTCTCCAACAATAATGTTGTCACAACGAATCGAGAGGAGGATCCAAGAAACCAACAATTTGTAGCCACAATGGAGGTGATGGTGAAGCTTGAAAGTGTGTAAGTTGATCACTAAAGCATCAGTAAATTAGCCAAGAGTTCAAGAATGGTGAAGAAGTTGTCAAAAGATTGATAGATTGAAAGATTAAGAAATTTGAATGGAAAGAGGGAGGAAAAGGAGTCATTTTGTGTTGGTCAAGGGAGCAAGAGGCATTACGAATCGCGTCCAATGGAGAAATATAATGCCTCTATAGATTCAAGAGGTAGGAATCTTGTCAAGACAGCAAAGCGGGGCATGAACGTCTGCACAATACATGTGTGTCCCTAATAAAATTCCTCCATCGACACAAAAATAGGCTGCTCGGTGGACAAGAAAAGGTGGTGGATGTCAGGATTGCATCATTAAAATTTTCATTTTCTAAGGTAAATGGTATGAAAATGGGGAATTTGCAAGGAGTGCAAATTCACGCCATTACATTTTTCCCCCAATTTAGTGAGCATATGCATCAGTGAATGCAAGGTAAAGTAGAGAAAAAGCTAAAGAGCATATACCTGAACCATCAAGGAAGTAGATGACAATCTAACATGCTTGAATGTGCAGGAGCAAGAGAGAGAGATGGATCCATAGGTACTCTATATATGGAAATTTGAACAAAAGCTTTGCAGGTGCTCGGTCCTACGGAATTGGCTCCACGGGTGCTCTATCTCACAAAATGTGAACAAAAGTTCCATAGGTGCTCGATCCTGCAAAGGAGGCGCCATAGGTGCTCGGTCTTGGGGGTGTAAATGAAAGGCTCTGCAGAGTCTGATTGGCCCTTACAAGTGCTCAGTCCTACAAGGCAAGCTTGACGAGGTGATTGGTCCTCCAAGATTGATTATAAAAGCAACTTCACAAGTGCTCGATCCTACAAAGCAACATGTTAATCCACAAACAAAACATGTTAGGCAAGCAAAATTCATGTAGACAAACAATCAAATCTTAGAACAAACAATTGAAGGAAGATTTTTCAAAGGGGGTCCCTCAAGAACCCTTCAAGATTACAAGGGGCCCACTCAAAGGCACGCTCTATTTGAAAAGAAATGACATTCTAACAAATGATCCTGTCATCAAGGAATTCTTTTGAAAATCTCTTTCGTCAAGGAATTCGAAAAAAGAATGGCCTTCTCAAAGGCAAGCTTTTTAATTCTTTCTCTATGAATTCATTTTCAAAAGAAAATCTTGCTAAGGGGATCCTTGTTGAAGGATGTGATTTTTGAAAAAATGGAAAATTTCCAGTGAGGGATTTGTTCGCCATCGAATGCACCTTATTGAAAATCATAGAAGTAATAGCCCCCCCTTAGGATGGTGTGTGCTACTCAGAGGAGCACATGACATCCTAAGGAAAGGAAGAAAATGTAGAGATGTCATGGCCCATAATACATGACAATATGTAGACATGGAAATGTTGTCGCACACATGAGGAACAACACATAGGCACCACAACATCAAGAAGCAAGCAAAGAAGAGAGAAATATAAATAAAGAAAAAGAAGCAAAGACAAAAATCAAGAGATGGGGGGATCTCATAATTCAAGGTCAGAATTGTTCATAGATATAGATAGATAGATAAAATATTTAACATACATATGAACTATTATCAATCCCCAAATGTATCACAGCGTGAAGAAGAGCACATGAAGACAAAAAAAATAAATTGGGTCAACATGGAAGGGTGGCCTAAATACCCTTAACACTTTGCATTGTCCCCAATTGTCAAAAATCAAGTTACAACTTATAGAAGAATGATGTAACATATAGAGGAAGTTTAAAACACAATTTCACTCCTATATCCAAGCACCTAAAAGGGTAGCAAGGGTCCTCCTAGAATACATAAAACAAGCACGAGGGCAACACAACATACACAAAAATCTAATCTATAGATAAAGAAGAGACACTCTCCTAGGCCTCATCAACCAGGAGGTTGTTGTTCTCGCAATTTAGATCATTATATGGGGAGGTAGAATGAGCCTACAAGGGCAGGATAGCAAGGGGAGCACCCTTCTGACTATCCTATGACAAGAGTTCATGAGAAAGACCCCTCGAGGTCTCCTTCACTCAACTCCTGTGAGGTAAAAGTCATCGATCTTACAAAGATCACTGACAAAGTTGAGACATCATCTACTTAGTTAAACATGCACTTAATAGGAGTACCACATGTTAACTGAGCGGGAGATGGAGGCACCTAAGATCCACCATCAATCTCGTCAAAAGAGATGGTGAAAATTTCAAGAGATGTCGGGGCTGCCTTTGTTACAAAGACAACACAAGCCAAAGTAGACCCCTCTCCTGAAGAAGGTGATCCCTTCTTCCAACCTCTATTGGAAGGGAGGTTGTCTTCCAACTCATGCTTTAGCGGAGGATGTAGAATCCCCATAAAAGAAGAGGCAAGGAGGAAGAGCACAAGGATGCAACGAACACCACCATGGTGTTCGACATGTCCACAAGCTGGGAAAATGGAAGGATGTCTAAAAGGGACATTAAAAGAGGTGGCTCCACCAAGGGAGAGATGGACACCTGCACCCTTTTGGGGTGAGGATCATCAGCATTCACTGGAGGAGCCGGAAGCAAAATCGAGGCAATGAGAACTAAATAAAAAGGAACAAAAGAGGGAGGCATAGCAGGAGATGTCGAAACAAGAGTTGTTGGTTCCCCTTTTTCCTTTTGTAAGGTAGCTTGTTATGTAGCCAAAGCCTTCCTCTGGTGCTTATTCTCACGTGCAAGTTGGTTTCATTGACTTTGGGAACTAGAACTCGCTACTTGAGAAGGAACGAGAGGCTCTTGTTCCACCACAATTGTGTCCACAACTATTGTTCGTGGAAGGGCAACCTCCTGAATGGGAGCAAGGGCAAGAAGTGTGAGAGCCAAAATGATGGCAGGTGGAGAAGCAAACACAGGTACCTCAGCAACGAGCCTCTTCCCATTCACAACCTGAGGGGAAAACAATAGAAGGTTGTGGAGGCCGAGACACAAGGGAAACTCCATGAAGAACCTTCCCCTTACCATAGACAACAAGCCTTGGCATCATGGGTAAGACAGGAAGTTCGAACGCTTAATGCTTAGCCTTCTACCAAGCAAGCACCATTAGACTCTCCATGTGAGGCATGGGAGAAGAGGTTGAAGGCACCATGACAAGGCAAGAGGTAGAAGCAGATGGAACAATAGAAGAAGAGGAAGGATCTTGGGTGCGAGCAAGCTTCCCCTTCCCCTTTTGTTGAGAGGAAGAGGTAGTTTGCTACTGCACAATCGTAGAACCTTTGAATGAAAAGATGTAAGGAGAGACCGAATAGGTCACCTTCAGTGCTATTCCCACATTCTTATATTTTACACAGGTGCAGTACGACAAGTTTGTCCTTGGAGGAAGCGAACTAATCAAGGTAGGCCAAAAGTGGTCTAACGAGTAGCCCCTATACAAAACTAAAGATTTATATTGGTGTTGTACACAACATGCATAGAGCCCTCGCGAGAAAAATTTAAACACTTATGAATTATCAAAGTGACCACATTCATGGAAACTAGCCATAGGATGCCTAGTTTCACTCTTAATAGGTTTGACTCCAGGATGATATCCAAAGGAGCATTTACACTCTTGGGTCCTACCAAGACCGAGAGAGTGACGGAACCAATTGGAGGGATTGAGAGTCTATAGTGTGTACGTATTGTGGTCTTTGACTTCTCATATTCCTCCCTATGTAGAAAGTTTAACATAAGAGTCTCCTTTAATATAATGTTCACACAACTCATGTGGTTAACTAGAACACTAGTCACGATGTTCTCGTTGATGTGAGCAGGAGGAATAGGTGTAAATAAAACCACGTTTACATACTTCGAGAACTCAAGGGAAAAAAAACCAAGAGGTTCAACAATTAGGTTTGCAGAGTGAGACAGAAAGGGATTCATGTAGATCTACAACTTGCTAATAGCCTTTTCCACATACCTATTGACATTATGCTTCTTCCCATTGAGGCAAATAGTACCATCACCGATGCGATCCTGTATCTCGTGATGCAGGTGCATGCATCTTTCAATATCATGTTCATAGATTTGATGGTACTAGAAAAATGTGTTCTTTTTGTACCATTCGGGGTAAGGTTCAATAACAGGTTGAGGATTTGGCAAGGTTATCACTCTATCTTTTAATAATTTATTTTGATAACTTTGTGAATTATCTGTTGCGTTTGAGGCCTTTGTTGGTAGATGCAACAACTACATTTGCAATAGATTTACCTTTACAAAAAATCAACACAATAGACCTACCCTTGGGATAGGAGCACGAGGAAGATCCATCAAATTGTGGAATAATCTATTGGTACTCCTGCAATGCAGTACATAGATGTGCAAAAGAAGGGTATTTCATTAGAGCAAACTTCTCCTGCCAAGGCCTCTACAGGTTGTCGATGAAAACCTTCTACACATTTGAGTTGAGCAAAGGATAAAATATTTGTGAAAATAGTGCTTGATACTGAGAAACGAAATCAATTATCTTCTCATGCTCTCCCTTCTTAAACTGAACAAGGTCCGAAAAGGCCATCTTCAGCCTGATGTTCACTTGGAATTGCCAGAGAAGTTGATTCACAAGCTGATCAAACAAAATAATAGAGTTATCAGGCAAGAAACAATACCACTCAAGGGATGTGTCCTTAAGAGATCTTGAAAACAATTTCTAACCATTAAGGCATCATGGTGGAAGAAATTTGTACATGTGGTATTGAATGCTAACACATATGTTTGCGGATCTCCCTTGCCACCATACTTCTCAAACTTTGGAATCTCCATCCCTTAAGGGATAGGAGTGTTTAAAATTGCTATTGATAAAGGATTGTGATGAAAGAAAGACTGAAAAATTGGTTGGGAGGTGGCTTGGGATAAGCTCACCAACTGATTCTGCATTTGGCCCATGTTTTGTAGCAAAGCATTCAAAATAGGATCAGACAATGAAATAGGACCAGTGGAACTGCCACCATTACCACCGCCAGAGCCACTAGAGCTACCAGAACCACCACCCCTCATTCTTCCAAGGCTTCCACCACCAGAGCCAACATTTCCCCCAGAGTTATCAAGTTGCTAGAATTGGGAGGGATGGTCCTAGATCCCAAAGGGGCCCTATTTACTTTGATGGTCAGAGTTGCCTCAAGCATGGGGGTGGTATTGACAGGAGGACCTATCTCGGTCATGCATATCGATTTCAAGGGCATCGAGACGTCTATTTTCCTTTTAAAGGTCTCAAGCCTAGAACCTCGGGTAACACATGATCTAGAGTTGTATGAAGGGACATATGCTTTCACTATGTTGATAAGGCCTTAGAGAAACTCCAGGCCTACCCAATCCTTATCTAACATATATCTCATTTCATTGACAAGCCTAGCTGCCCTAGTCATGTTTTGATCTTTTCCCAAATGATTTGTGAGATCCAAGAGCCTTCTATCTAAAATAAGGAGGTGCTTTGTGAGAATAATGAGAGCATCATCCTTGTTTAGAGGTGGGGTCATAGGAGAAATAGGAGTAGGGACATGAAGGGTTTCCCCAAAGAAACTTGCCCCTGCACCTGAAACCATCTCCTAAGATGTGAGACTAGTAGTGACCTTCGAGAAATCCATCTCTAAGTGTTGTACGCTTCTTCTAACAATGCACCTAAAGGTTGTAGATTGAGTCGTAAAGCTCATAAATATTCACGATGCGCATGTCTACAACCCACACAAGACACGAGAGAAATAATCTTGACACAAATCTAAATAGACATTATGGTGTTCATGTGGGGTTTGACAAAATGTAAAGGAGGGGGTTCAATGTTTCGGGACTCCAAGTTAGAGGAGAGTCCTAAACAACAGGCTGCCCTAATCTACCTCAAGTTTGCTAAGTGATTTAGAAAAGTTAAGATGTCAAGGTTGAAAAGGAAGAGCAATTTGGTTGCTACAGTCCTTTTGCTAACCCGAATGTTTCAAGAGGTCAAACGAGGTGATTTCCAAAGTCCAATCTACGGCCTAGAAAGCTCACTACCTAAGGATGGCAATGCAAGACACGGGCTCTAGTGCGGTGCACTGACATCTCAATGGTGCACTAGTGTATGTATAGACAGAGGATCTAAGAAATAGATGAAAACACTAGAAAATCAACTAACAATTTGATTGATAAAGTTTCATGCTATGATAGAAAGAAAGTACATGAATAAAGTACAAAAAGAAGAATACTTTAACTAAACTACGCTCAAATTGACAAAGGAAGTGAGAAAATGATACCAAACTCCTTGCAACTTGATTCTTCAAACAACTCCAACCAAAAAGCACCTACACACACAAGACCAAGGAAAAATGTTGGGGCTATTTTTAGAGGACTGCCTCAGTCAGTCCCCTGCTTTGGTGTTTCCACCTCCACGAACAACTAGATAGAACTGAGTGTAGATAAATGATAAAGAAATATATGGAAATAGAGATGCAAAGCAATAACACGAACAATAATATGAGACTACGTAACACAATGATGCAAAAGTAAGTGATAATGGAGGATATCGCCTTCACAGCTACATGCTCTTAAGGCAAGTAGAGGAAGGAGTGAGCTTGCAAGTTCTCCAACAATAATTCTATCACAACAAACGGAGTGGAGGAGCCAAGAAACCAATAGCTTGCAGCTGCAATGGAGGTGATGGTGAAGCTTGAAAGTGTGTAAGTTGATCACTAAAGCATCAATAAATTAGCCAAGAGTTCAAGAATGGTGAAGAAGTTGTCAAAAGATGGATAGATTGAAAGATTAAGCAATTTGAATGGAAAGAGGGAGGTAAAGGAGCCATTTTGTGTCGATCAAAGGAGCAAGAGGCATTACGGTTCATGTCCAATGGAGAAACACAATGCCTCTATAGATTTCAGAGGTAGGAATCCTATCAGGACAGTAGTGCAATGCATGGATGACTGTGCAGTGTGCTTGCGTCCCTGACAGAATTCATCCATCGACATGAAAATAGGTTGTTGAGTGAACAGGAAAAGGTGGTAGATGTCAAGATTGCATCATCAAAATTACATTTTCTAAGGTGAAGGCTATGAAAATGGGGAATTTGCAAGGGATGAAAATTCACGCCATTACAAGAATGTACATGATCAAGGTGTGTTTGCAGCCATGAAAGATATTATGATTCTAACTATCCAGGAGAGTGATGTTTTCTCTAGACCCACTATATGTATACTATGGACTATTTGGAAACAAGAATGGGTTCCCTCTTCATCTGCATATACATTGTTCCTTGATCTGTTCACACAATGTGAGAAAAAATTAAAACCTCACGTGGAAAAAAAAGAGCAAGAGAGGATCAATTTAGAAAATGAATGGGAGGAAGTTCCTTTAGTTGTACATACATAAGTTGAATGCAAGAAAATACAAGGTATGTCCAAAAATTGTTCATAAGGAGGAAGATAAATCTTCATATGTTTCTTCTATCACAAATGAAATAAGTACTTGGTTTCATGAGGTTCATGAGGCAACCACTAACAAGGAGTCAATAGATGAGGAGCCAAATAAAAATGATAATGGTTTCATATCTGCTATAGATGATAACTTCTTTCATTTCCACAATGGAGGAGGTTTTTGGTTTGACTACCAAAATGAGCCTATGAATATGCATATGAAATTCCTTTTAACCTCAAGTTTGCTCTTACTCTATCTCAAGGATCATGCATTGAGGATGACATAGAAGGGATTGAAACTATTGATCATAAATAATATTATGTGCATTCACATAGGGATATGGATTTTTGTCATATTTCTCCCCGATCTTTTGAGGAGGGCATGGTCTCCTCCAATCAATCAATTGTTACTAAAGAGAAGAGTACTTCTAACAAAAGTGAATCGAAAGAGATGTTATATGACTATTCAAGTCACCTAGAGGCAATTAAATAAAGAATTTTGGTATTGAAAGTTGGGAAAATACAGTTATGGGTCACAAAAGAGAGAGTGGAAAGAAAAGTCAACAAAAGCGCAAAATCTAGAGGAGGAAAGAGACAAGCAAATGAGGAAGATTTTTTATGAAGCAATGACAAGCAAAAAACCAAGGGAACTAATGGATAGTGTTGAAGATGTGGAGAGGACTCTACGATTGTATGAATGGTGGAATGAGAAAGATAAGAATGCCAATATGGTAGCTTCGCAAGCAAGAGAGAACTTTCAAAAACTTAAGAAAATGCATGGACACATAGATGAACATGAGATGAGTTTTTAGACTAAGCATTGCAACTCAGATATTGCAACAAGATTTCCATGCACCCATCCACCTAGTCTAAATTCTCAACACCTAATGTTGAAGACTTTAGAGGTTCATACCCCAAAGGAAGTGAGTGTGAAGAGATTAGTAGCTAGAGGTCATGAGGCCTTATATTCATTTAAGTAAAGAGAAGCTAAATTGATATATGATCAACAAGCATTACGAGATGCAAAAAATCAAAATTAAGTAACTAAACACTTCAAGGAGAAAGAAGACAAGGGAAGAAATGAGATTAAGGAGGTGGACAACATAGATGAGACCTATGTCTTGAACCATTTTCTGGGATAATCAGATAATAAAAGTTTAGAAATAGTTGGATCTAAGTTAGGAACTAAGGATAACTTTCATATTGTTAATAATCCCTTGTTTGGCGTTAAAGCGAATGAGACCTATGACAACCCGCTCTTTGAATTGAATAAAAAAGTTCTTCATGAATGTTGTGACGAGATTGAAGACAACGATAAAAATTGAAACCCCGATGCATCTCCTATCATTGAAGCGTCGAGACAAGCTTGGAACAATGGGACAAACCCTAGTGATGATATCACTAACCACTCTCCAATCAAATTGCAAGAGATTGTAGTTCATGGGAGGAAAATGAATTGGACTCGATTTGTTGATCAATAATCAAGTATTGAATGTTTAAGTTTGGTTGAAAGAAAGGGTGACACTTCAACTATATCTATATCCATACCCCCTATAAAAAATAGTCACTGTTTCCATTATTTTTCCATGGTGAGAACATCAGTTTATGACCAGGCGGTTATTGAACCATTGCTATATTTTTGGGTGCTGATTTTAAGAGGTCCTACAAGTACCATTTAAATTTTTATCTCTACCACATTGAATAGTAATTCCTACCAATATTCTAAGATATTGCTATGCAATTCTTCCTATAATATTGCGATGGTTGCAATAGATTGGAAAACTTAGAATTTTCATCTTAACAACTTGAGGGGATATGTTGAGATTTTGGTTCTATGGATGAACCAATTCCCTTTGCAAATAAAGAATAACTTTGATAGTGACCTCATCAGTAAGGATTTATACAACAAATACTCCTTGGAATTTCATGAGAAATGGATGCAAATTGAACACAAGGATCAAATTGCTAAAACCAGAGTGGCGCAGCGGATGATGGATAAGGCCCTTGATGGCAGGTTGTAATTTGGGGTTTATAGCAGAAGTTTGCATAGGCCGCCTCGGTTGATATGGGATCCTAGAGCCAGATTTTTTGAGGGCAAGCAATCTTGGGCAAGAGGACTTGTAATGTCCCATTTTTTATGATCGATATTGTTGCCACATTTATTTTAAGATACTTTTGTAGAGGATTGTTGCATTATTGTTTTTGAGGGAGTGATCATATAACTACTGGCATTCTACGTTCACATTTTATATTATCATATATTATCTTGGAATTCGTATGTTATTTCTTGCAACTCATTTTATCATTGGTATTCCATAGTCGTTTTGTTTGGATTCGATACTAAACAAATGCTAAAAACATTAATGGGGTGGGATAGTTCTTATTTGCCACTATCTTATTGATGGAACATCGGGCCTAAGGTCATTGTGATTCAATAAGAAACAAGTCATAATATTGTTTTACATAGGTTTGTGGCATTCATTGCTAGATGAAGGGACATCATATCTTATGCGATTTTAAATGTATCAGGCTTCACTATTTGCATTGCCACGATAGCAACATTGTTAGAAGGTGTTTGTCTAAGTCTGGAGGATAGTCAAATATTTGTATTGGGACCAACATATTCCTATCGCAAGCTTATACATCTCAAGTCGTTTCCTATGATCGTCACACCATGCACGGGTGATATGAAGTCACAACGTATTATTATGCTTTCATTTGTGCTCCTTCAGTGATTATGGACTCCAATAAATAATTATCGGGCAATATCAAAGGTGTATCGGCTTTCATTATCAACTGTAGAGGATAAGTGTTGAGGATTCACCATCCGTTATGAAGTCGTGACTCTAAGAGTCTTCTGTGGCATCATGGTGACGTGAAGTCTTCTCAAAGAACATTATTAAAAGAGTCACTGTTACAATCCAAGCCAAAATTATTAAGGGCAGTCGATTAAGTGCATTAAGGACAAATTTGATTTATGAAGGTAGCGAATATACTAATGAGGTAAGCGATTGATATATGAAAAAGCAATAATAATGATAATCGCTTAACTAAAAGACATGTCCTTTTAAGTAGACATTTCTCTTCAAAGAGACATGTCTTGGTCTATTTAGGCATTAAGATATAAAAGATGATTAGAAATGAAGAGTAGAGGATCATAGAATATTGTTGTAGATTTATATCCTTAAATTCAAATATTAAAAAAGTGCTCTTAAAGAGTCTTGATTAGTCTTGTAGAGGGTGGCATATAGTCCACCAACTAATAGGCCGAGGGTTGCATGATCAAGTAGATAACACTTAGATATAGCGCCCAGGTAGAACGCATGGTCTCAAGTTCATACATTAGAAACAACGATTCTATTTCTATGTCAGATTTCCATTATTGAATTAATAGTTAAATTAGATATCATCATTGAGAATATATATCAGAAAAGCAACCTCATAATATATTTTTCTATTTATATGTAACTATCCAATAACTTGGACTAATATGAATTCATTGGATTAGTATTGCTCCTTAAGCAAATTGAGGTGTAATTACATAACTAGTTTACATTCATCTTATTATATGTAACCATCCAATAACTTGGACTAATATGAATTCATTGGATTAGTATTGCTTCTTACACAAATTGAAGTGTAATTACATAACTAGTTTACATTCATCTTAAATGCATTGGTTCATTAGCATACTTTGATATCTTAAGATTGAAGACACACAATTATGTGATTTGCTATTAGTTGGCAACATATTTACATTGCCAACCAAACAAAATTAAAACATAAAAAAACCCCAAATCTTGGGCAAGTGTTATTATAGTTTTAGTATTTAAAGACATTTAATGTGCTATTAATTCATATGTTGAATTTTGGGAATTAAAAGAACATCTAGAGTACACTTTTAATTTTGTAAGAAATAAAAGTAGCAACATTTGTATACAAGCCATTTGCATGTTGGTGAATTTTATCTTTGGCATTTCTCATTGTCATTAATCTAGATTTACAAGGGGATTGAGCAAGGAGAACATGATCACCTATCGAATTAACAATGTCCTTAAACACCAAATTAACAAATTCAATTATAAGGAAGGCAAAGGAAAATAAGTTTACAAGAACGCATGAGCAAATTGATATAGTGCAAACAGTTCAATTAAGAACCTCAAATCAAGTTTGGGTATCTCATGATATTTAGAGTTAAACCATAGAGTTTTCTAAGATAACACAATTTTGAGATAATCATCAAACTTTACCTAAATTTTTGGATAGTTGCAAATGAACTCAACATGAAATCTACAATATTTCTTCATCGCGAGTTTTAGAGCTAAGTTCCCCTAACTATCACATTTAATTTCTAATTCTTTTTGTAATTATTGACCAACTCATATTAATGCAGATTAATTGTTTTCTTGTAGATTTCATTTGCTCTAGTAACTTAGATCCATGTAAAATAGTTTTTATCACCTTAAAATAAGATGACAATAATTTCATTTACAATAATTTTTTCCTTTATTTGATTGTATTGTCAAGTGTAATTATTAAAATTACATATGCATGCTCATTTCCTTTAAGTTTTGGGCCCACTTTGATTAGAGTGTTTTTTATGTAATAATAAGTCTACAAGTGGCATATTATTGCATGAGATTCTATCTCATTTCAATATCCCACCTTGATCCCATCATCACTTATTCCAAGAAATTATCTCAATCCCAATCCCTAGATCTCTCATCCACTACACTAAATCATATCTATGAGTGCAAATATCACCTAGATTATTCCACAATAGTGGATATAAATATCAAAATTTTAAAACTTAAACCTTTCCAAATTTTTTACAAGTCATTAGAGTTGACCTAGTGCAATTTTGTGTTTATTTGTGTTACACTATTATATTTAAATACATCCATTCGTTCATTTTGAAATCATCAAAGAAGCCTACGAGATTGAAAAATAATCAAATAACACATATTCAAGAGAATTGTAGTAGTGTTCATGAAGGCATACATTAGCATAGATTATCTTAGGCATCCCTACATGCTTGCTTCTTGTCTTTGATCATTGCATAAATTTATTGAATTGGTCCTCCTAAGGGCTTGACTTAGGAGAACACAACCCTTACACAACATGCTCTCAAATCGTCTTTCTAAACAAAAGTAATCATAGGAATGTGTGCTAGCAAATTTCATTTATTGGATATTATTAGTTCACTTATGGGGGTATATTTTTAATTTCACATGCTAGTTCATCTATACAAGCACAAACATCAATTCTAGAAACATGGATTTGAATCAAAATAAAGCAATATTAGTTTGGAAATTATAAGGTGTTCGTCTAGATAATGCCCTAATTTTCAACACAATAGTAAATATATTTATAATATCTTCAATTATATATTCATCATCAACTTAAGCTAAACTTATTAAATTTAATTAATGATATTGTTTGTAGTTATTTTCCTATTTAATTATTCCAATATTGACTCTTATATCTAGGTTGATTATTTAATTGATTATATCCTAGATATTTATGTGAATGTGATTTATCTCCCCATATTTTTGGTGAACCTGACCTTCCTACATGATATAGAGTTTTGACATAAGATTTTATCCTTCCTTTATTAGGGTCTTTAATCTAATTTTTTGATTTCATGTTTATATTTTCAAATCTTAATATGATTTATCCCTTTTAACTTTTGATTTGTTGTTTAACTTTCATTCAGGGTTTTGTTCTTTATTATCCAGTCTTTTTTCATCCTACTCTATCTATCCTTATTAATTTATTTTAAAATTTAATAGATTGATTTTTTTATTTATATTTGATCTTGCATCCTTTTATGCTTCTAGCCTTCAGGGTTTTATGAGTTCATTATATGTGAATGTCTCATCCACCTCCTTAGTTTTCTTTAAGGAAAAGTCCTCATTTGAATCCTCAAATGGATTAATATGACAAGAATAGTACTTTTATGATATTCCTATGAACTTACTACTATTGACCTCGAGGTTCATTTGTACTTATTTGCATTTTTTGTACTGTCAAGTTTTAAATTTAAAACATCATCTTTTCATCTGGATTAAGACAATTTTTTCCTTATTGATTTATGTCATAATCCATTTTTCTTCTTTGTATCTTTGTAGACTAGCATATATAATACTTATAATCAAATCTATCGAGGTGAAGAACAAATTGTAATTAAAGATATATAGTGACTCTCAAATTTGGAATGCAACCCCGATGTTAAGTGCACACCTAATTGAAGAGATGTGCCTTACTAAAATGAATATAGCTTTTTTATATAAAAAAAATTAGTTAAAATGGGAGGTCAAGGATAATACTTAGTGATAAAATAGTGTAAAATTGCATGTCAAGTGCACATGCCTAATAAGGTACAATTAGTTTGACTTTTCATAAGGATTGGTCCTCATTAATAGGTGCACACCTATATAAGGAGGAATAAGTTAATTTTTCAAAATGAAAAATTGTATTGCTAGGTTTCTACCTAATAAAGGGAATATGAACACTCAAATTTTGAATAAAAAATGCATTCTCAAGTGTGCACCTTGTAAGGAAAATAACACTTGAGACTAGTTTTGAAATTAATTATACATATGTGCACCTATATGAAGGAAATGGGTTTTCGTAATCAAATTCACAAAGTACAAAATGAGGTGCACACCTCAATAAGGGAATTTTATGTCATCAAAGTTGAAGTTAGGACTATGTAGATAGGTGTAAACTTGTCTAAAGGAAGGGAGTTTCAAGATTTCAAACGATAACTTCAATATATTAGTGTATACCTCAATAAAGATTTTTTATTTTCAAGTGTTAAAACTAATTGCTTGTACCAACACACTTGTGTGAAGGAGAGGAGGTCAGTAAATTAAAGATTATGATTGTACATACTCAATTCACACTTATGCATAGAAAAAATAAGATAGTAGATTGAAGCAAGGTTTGGATGTATTGTTGCACCCCTTATCAAAGAAAATAGGTCCAAATTTTCAAACATCAAAACTATGTTATGAAGCATCCACCTCAAA
Organism: Sequoia sempervirens; assembly: GCA_007258455.2. Taxonomy (NCBI): domain Eukaryota; kingdom Viridiplantae; phylum Streptophyta; class Pinopsida; order Cupressales; family Cupressaceae; genus Sequoia; species Sequoia sempervirens. The sequence goes on along the minus strand of VDFB02000779.1, from coordinate 48,873 downwards.
ATGAAGGTTGTGCTTTAAGTTTGAAGACTAATACATATATTTAGGTGGTCATGTATAAAAGTGGGGTGAAAATCACCTTTTCATGTGTAGAGCTATGCACTCAACAAATCCATTTTTTAATTCAAACCAAACAAGAAAATTCTCATTAACAAGGGTCCCCTTATATGAAGAGAAATTGTTCTGAGGCAAAGTACAAAATTACTAAATTATAAGGCACACATGTGAACAACCAAGATGGAAGTTTCAAATCCACAAACACTTTGCCCGTTGATAGGCATGCACCTCAATAGTGAGTGTTGATTTCAAATTTAAAATGACTAACTGCTTGTATAGATGTGCATTGGAATGATAATACAATGTAAAAGTCAAAAGATAAAATGCATCATATAGGCACACACATGTGATAGGGGCTTACGAAGTATAAAATAAGTATGCATATATATTGTTACGTGTACACCAGATGAAGGTTGAATAAATTTTTGAAATGATAAATCTATTATAAATTAATGGTGGAATTTTTTGGTTGCATGAATTTTGAACTCATGTATATATCTGTTATAAATAAAATATCAATAATTTAATAATCTATTTATATAACAAATCAGAATCTATTAATGTTAATAATAGAAAGGTTTTGCTTTCTTATTCTTATTTTTTATCACAATAGAAATCCAAAACAATGTCACAACATAATATAATTAGCATTTAAATGTCAAATAGGAGTAGAATTCAAAATAAAGATCACACAACAAAGCACATGTCCTAATAGAGCATGAGTTCTAAGTTGATAATTGAGCATGAATTTGACTTAGTAGCGACAATTTTCATCATTGAAGGTTTATATATATAAAGGTTTTAATAATATAATTGATCTTTTTGAATTCACCCACTACAAAAAAAATCATAATTAATATTTGATGGAACTACCTAATCACAGTGAGTTTGGGTGGAAGAAATTAATAATTTTCATTGATATTCAATCTATAACAAGGGGTTTCATTAATTATTAGCTTATGTAAAATAGAGCAAGTGCATTCTCCATTAAAAAAATTAGCAAGGTTGTATTGACATTCAACAACACAAGAAGGTTTTAGCACTTAAAATATCATCAAATTTCTCATCTAAAACTTTATTTTCAATAATTCTATTCCATTTTCAAATAATACACTTTCATTTTCAAGCAAAGGTTTGTAATTTTCAAACTCAAATTCTTTGATTTTCTAATGAATGCCTAGAAATTTGTGATGGATTTTTAGTCATCATAACCATTCGTTCTACTTCAAAAATTTCATAAGTCCAAGTTTTCATTTAAATAAAGTGTTTAAACATATACCAATAGATTATGAGAGAAAGTGGAGTTCTTTAGTCTTTTCAAATCATAGTTTTCATGTCATTAAGTTTGTCCATTTTTACTTGAGGTTTGATGCACAAGATCAACAATATAAAGGATTTTTCATAAACATTTGATTATTAGAATTTTAAAGTTTCAAAGGATCCATTATGATTCAATATAATGAAAGATTCATAAGAATCATTCAAAGCCTCTATTTTTAGCCTATACTAAAAATAACATGTTATTTTAGTCATTATCATTTTCAAGGAGAAGAGCATTTTTTAAAAACTTTATTTTTAGCCAATGTAATTAATAATTTGTGTTAGATTTAGTAATCTCTAATTTTAGCCTAAGATATTTTTTTAGATAATTTATTTCTAGGAGTCCATTTTGTTAGCATAGATGTTGTCATTATCATACCTAGTTAGCCAATCACCTTTCTATTATTGGCCTATTCACACCTAACTTAAGTTTCTTTTACTTTTGTCTCACTTCATATGATTTAGACATGTGTCCTCATGAATTGAGACATGCCTATTGACACTTGCTCACCCACTTGTCAAGTGAGCTCACAAGTGTCCCATCTTTGGAGGGGTAGTTAGAGTTTCACTCCTACCTTCTCACCTTCCCATCCTTGCCTATATATACTTGAGGCTTGATCATTGTATTCTACACATTCTATGATAGTTATTTGGCTTTTGCATTGTGCTTGATTCATTTCATGGTAGTTTGAATATTGCATTCATTATTTGCTACTCCAACATGGTATCAAAGCATTAAACTATAAGTTCTTTCTTGCTTTTTTGGTGAATCAAATTTTCAGCCTTATCAATGAAGCGTTGTGGAGCCAAACGGACACCACCATTGCATTCAAAAGGCTAGATCTAAACGAAGAAATACCCTTTGTTCAAATTATTAATTTTGATAATTTTTTTTGTTTTGCAATTTTTTGTCATTTGTAGGAAAAGTTGTCAAAAATCGAAAAAAAAATAGCAAGGACCAATCTGCCCATCTATCGATTTGGACAGAACATTTTAATCTTGCAGTTCATTGGTTTGTGGCAATTTGTATCACTTGTTTGCACAGTATTTTTGCATGTTTTTGAGTCTTTTGTTTCTCTTATTGCAGGCGCACTACCACGAGCTAGTCATCATTATCCACAGCAAATTCCAAATGATGCAATGACCATCTCTATGATAAGAATTGAATTCCAGGCAGAAATCCGCAATAGACAATCCACAGATCTTGAAAGTTACCTTCACTTGCGCGGCCTCTAAAGTTTTTTAACAAGTCTTGTTTCAACTATATGAAATCCACGCCTTCTAATAGCCCCACACTGCCTCATTTTTTACCATTTACATGCCCAACCATTAAGTTATCTCCATCAAGCAAATATTTGCATATTCACCCTTTTGGGTCGACTTTGACAACCCTTCGCAAGTGCCACATTGTATTGCAGATTGGTTATTTGTATTTCATTGTGGCCTCCATTTCCTCCACTTATCAGCAGATTGCATTACATATCATTTTAGGCGACGTGCTCTCTTTACTTTGGAAGTGTTGTGTGGCATGACAATTACAACCTCTAGTCTTCACTGTGACCAATCTCCATTTTGAAAGAGTTTTATACCCTACCCGCAACCACTTCTGCTTACAGTCGGCCTCCATAAACATTGTGCTGCTTTCCTTTGTTTCCAACAATCACCATATATCTTGCAAGTTCCAAGGTGCCTCTCCTATTGGGTTTCGTTCTAAGAAATCTGCTGCTCCTTTTACAAAGGCGTGGCCTCAATTTTGGAGTTTGAACTGCAAAATGTAGGGCTTTGCTTATAGTCAATTGGGATTCTTTTGTCCTGAAACATCAGGCTCTTCTCCTTGCCTTGAAGTATTCTACACATCTGTGTGTGCACCAAATAAAATCCCTGCTTCCGTCGCTTCACAAGATAAGCAGAGGTTGTAGTAAGTTGTCCATTCTCTAACTTGCCATATTACTCCATGCTTGAAGGGTCACGAAATATCTGTGCATGGGAGACAAGCTTTGCATGCATGGCGACGTGGCGAAGATATTCACTACACTTGGCACAAATAGTAGTTCAGTTGGCGATTCGTAGACAGAAAGGCATGAGGCATTACGACATTCAACATTTCTCTTCTCACGTGGCCAGTCAAAGAAGCAACGAAGTTTTTTTTTTTATTAATCCTTCTCATTGCACCCTCCAATGGTCTTTTTAGACTTGGTCAACCAACCTCTATTATTCATTGATAACAATTCTTCTAAACCATTAGTTGTTTTTATTTTAAATTATGCTAGTGGCTAGATAAATATTAAAGTTGACTATTTGTTGACCCTCAAGAGTTAAAAAGGGTTTTTTTTTAAGTTTTTCATAACTTTCGAAGGGGGAGTCCCTTTTTTTTTTATTGTGAATAGTTGTGAAAGCTCTTTTTGAGCCTAAATTTTTGACATCAAGATGTTTTCAAAACTATACTTTTTAAACTATTTTTTAACCTTCAAAAATTAGTGTATCTTGTGTAAATTTCTATAGGGGATAACTTTTACCTCATTTATCAAAAGTTCACAATTTTTTTTTTGAAATTCATCATAATTTCGCAAGGATTTCAGATTTCTAATCAAAATTCAGTTTAGGAAAGCTAATTTTTCACTATTTGTAAAAATGTCTGTGAGTTATAAATGAATGATTTGGCTTCCAAACTTGACACAGATTTGTAATTCTTGTTTTTCATCTTCTTCTTATGGAGCATCACATATTTCCCATGTTGAATCTTTGAGCAAAATTTGGCACGAGAGGTTTGGACACCTCAATTATAGGTATCTTTAGTAATTGAGTACTAAGAATATGATACTTGGACTCCCTATGGTATCTTACATAAAGGGAATTTTTTGACATTGTGTACTTGGAAAAAATCATTAGGAACCCTTTCTAAAGGGTAAGGCCCATTATTCTACTACCTTACTTGAGTTGGTCCATAGTGACCTCGTGTCATTTCCAACTTCATTTTTAGGAGCCAAGTATGTACTCACTTTCATTGATGAATATTCTCGTCACACTTGGGTATAGTTTCTTAAGTACAAAAGTGATTTCTTCCACACTTTCAGGACCTTCAAGGTGTTCATGGAGACGCAATCAGGTTCTTCTGTTTGATTGTCCACACAGATAATAGAGGGAATATGTGAACCAAGCCTTTATGGAGTATTGTGTTGAGCATGGCATTCAACATCAATATTTGATTCCCTACACTCCTCAACAATATGGTGTTGCCAAAAGAAAGAACAGATCATTGAAGGAGAGGGAAAATCGTATGCTTCAGTCTAAGTCTACGACCCCATCATTTTGGGGTGAAGCTATCAATTGTGCCAAATATATTTAGAACCACACTCCCCACAAGACAGTTTAGAATCTCACTCCAAAGGAGGCTTGGTCTAGAATCAATCCTGATGTTTCCTTCTTCAGAGTATTTGGTAGTGAAGTTTGGGCATTCATATTGGATGGTCAGCGTAAGGAAATGGACAAGAAGAGTCAATAATACATATTTGTTGGTTAAATAATTCACTTTGTTACAACTTTAATTCCTCATGGTTAGATACAATCATAACTAGGACATGGTGGAGAATCTAGTGCAACTAGCACTGCCATTGGTGGTGATGGTACATGTAGAAGTACTAGTAGTGGTCAACATGTACTACAACAAAAAAATACTCATAAGAGGCCAACAATAGAAGATATTAAACAAACACCCAATTATTAAGGTACTTTTAAGAAGCAAAGGATTATGACAAGTCCAAGTCTAACTACCGATACCACTACCTTAATTCCCACCCCAAAGTATTTATTTCGAGACACTCCTCCAATTAGTGTGATTGCAACAAAAATGGCTCATCCTCAACTCGAGCTCAATCTCAAATAATTAGGGATGTTCCCATCACTGCAAGTACTCCGTCATTCAAGCATTCCATTATATTTGTAGCCCCAAGTTTTGATTACAATGATGAGTTTAAAAATAAATTTAAAATGTATAAAAAAGAAAGGAAGCAATTGATAAAGAGTGCATCTACTATAATTTTAGAGCTTGCAACAACTAGGGTATTACTCACCTTTGACCCAAATACATAAACCATGGAGTACATGTTTTTTATTCCCATAGTTCAAAATAAACTAGAGAGAATCAAATGGATCGCTCTGAATTTCAGGTGAGTAGTTCCCAATTGGATTTTTTTGGATACAAAAATTCTAACAAAATTAATGTATCAAAAAAGAACATTGAATTGTTGTACACATCATTGCTAAAGCAAGGGAGAGAAAAAATAATTGTAAATTCAAATAGAAAAGTTATAGGAAGACCTAGCAAATGAGAAGACAAATAGGAAAGTAATAGATAACAAGATCAATGAATTAGAAAAAAGAATAAAAAAATCTCCCTCTATATCTACAAGCAAAGAGGATAAACAAACAAAGGTGGAATTGAATTGAATGAATCAAAGGTTAGATGAGAGAAAAAATAAATATGATGATGAAAATCTACTTAGAAAACTTAAAACAAAACCTGGTGAAAGCAAAACATTGGGAACAAAAATTGGATGAATAGAGAAAAACCAATGAAAGATTGACAATAGAGCTGAGGGAAGCACGGAAAGAAATAAAGTCTTGTCAAAATGAGTTAATTGCATTTTGTAGAGAAAAAATGAGGCATATCAAACAAAAGATCTGGGAGGAAATAATACAGAGGATTGATCATTTGTGTGAATTGTTTCGATTGATTGATGATCTAATAGTACATAATAGGAAGCTTAAGAAATACATAGTGGACAACAAAATTGTGGTTTAAAAAGAAATTTGTAAATTAAATATTGCAAACAATTTACAAAGCCATTGACAATGAATTGAAATAAAAAAGAATCAATGATTGGATTGATGCCTCAATGAAGGTGTCATCTATCATTCATAAGTGTTTGAGAATATGTGAAATAGAGGAATTTTTGGATCAGGCTACAAAAAAGATGAAGAAAATGGATAAAAAGGTAAGGAACTTGAAAGAGTTTGGTTTGCCAAAGGATTTCGACACAATAGAGCAATTCATTGGAAAGGATACTTTCATAAAGAAGATGGAGGATACAAGAAATCTTGATTTGGACTAGTTTCCTCAGAACCCAGATGAGGTGAACTATTTGGATTCCATCAAACCACTAATAACCTTGAATGCAACTTTGATTGAAACATTCAAGTTCCAATTTCAATCATGAATTGTTAACAAATTTCCAAGTTAGAAACTATCAGTTACAACAAATGACACTTCAATCAAATGAATAGTGGAACACACTACAAAAGTTGATAGAACAATTGCTAATGTTATATATGCTATTGTTGTTAATATGTTATTAAGCATTGAGTTGAATGATGAATCATTAAGTACATGTAAAACTTATCATTATGACACAATTAAAATATGAAATTATTAATAATATGTTAATTAATAAATGGAAATTGAAAATAATGTTTAATAACTAATTAACCAATTTAAAAATAATGTTTAAAATTTAGATTCTAAATTGGAACAATGGAAAATAGTAGTACATTGATTTATTCAATCTGACTCATAATTTCATAGAATATAATATAAAATATCATCAACTACAATTTGGAATATGAATCTATGATTTATGGAATTCAGTATAAAAAATAAATACCTAGAAACTACTAAATCCTTAGACAACAATTAAAATTTAGATTCTACATTGGAAATTTGGAATAGTGGAAAATAGTAGTACGTTAATTTATTCAATCTGATTCATAATTTCATGGAATACAATATAAAATATCATCAACAATAATTTGGAATATGAATCTATGATTCATGACATGTAGTATAAATACCTAAAAAACTATTAAATCCCTTGCATTTTCCAATTTACCTCTTGGTCCTCACTTTGACGATGAGATTGAGAGTCATCTTGACTCTAAGTCTAGTCTTCATTTTCTTCGCGCTACATACATTCACTTAACTGTATCTCAAGTTCAACATTCATTGTGTCACTATTATTTGTGTCACTGCCATTAGTGTTTGAAGTGTTGCACAACCCTCTTCTTTCACATGTGGACTTCCAAATTTTGATTGCCCTTTCAAAAGGAAAACATCAAATATTGTACCTAGTTGTATACATCCTCAAGCAATTTTTCAAATTCTTGTCTAGTTCGTTTCTTATCTTTGATTTCAAAAACCCCAATGCACTTAAAACTCTCTCGTCCTCCACCGACCCTAATATCATTGTTTGACATAAATCAGAAAGTTGAAATATTCTGATAATGAATCGCACAATATTTTACTCTGACCAAAGGTTGCCCAAACCCTTGATATTGATCTCGTTTGCATGGGATTCTCCATGGAGTCAAACTGGTCAATCATACTTGTTGCAAAACAGGGAGCTAGTTCTCTAAGCTTACTTTCATTTATAATTCCTTCTTTTTTCTATCCATTATATTTTGAACTTTTTGAAAAGTGTTCAGCCAAGGTAATTACTTTTCTATGAAATAATTCTAGTTGACGATGGCTTAGGACCCAAAATTGAGGATACACAATAGACATGGCTTCAATTGTTTTATCTCAAGGGAATCGTTCAATAATATCTAGGGAAATAGATTTAAAAATACCACTTACAAATTTAACAATGTCATTGAAAGCTTCATTTGTAATAGGTACTTCCTTTGTAGAGTGCTTGATTGTCATACAATAGTGCTTTGGTATCTCAAATCCACATACAAAGACACATAACTCCCTACTTGCATGAAACTATAAAAAAATTAGGATTGTTCAAATCTGTAATCAACTACTAGCTTATAAATTTTGGACTTCGAAATAGATAATTTGATAGATATAGATTATCAAGGGTCATGCATGTCATTCTTTGTAGTTTACTATATTCATTAATATACATAGTTTTGCCTTGGGCTTTTCTCACAAGATTTTTTATTTCATCAAGCATGGGGAGAATACTTGGTAAAGTTAAGAGTGTCTCTATATCAATAAACCTATGTAAGAGGTCAAGAGCTTTGTCTACTATGTGGCGATGCTCATACATTACTCCAATCAAGGATTGATATTTTAAAAAAATCTGCTACATTGGTCCATGCAAGGAGATCCATATGGTATCAACATCATTAAGAAGCTTATTTCTTGCTGTTATTCCCTCAACAAATTTTTAAAATTCCACAAAACGTTAGGGACTTTGGAAGAAGTATGAGTAGAGATTGTGGACTAGATTTTCAACTTTTGATATTGAAGGAAACTTGCTTACAATTTTAAATGCTAAATTCATTTTGTGGGTCATGCAGTGAATGGCAATCATGTATAGTGAACAAGTAGTTTGTAACTTCATGCAAAGATCATTCCTATTACCTTGCATTATTGAAGCTCCATCAGCTCCTACACACACCAAGTTTTTAGCAATTGTGAAGTCATCCATACCTCCAATTTCATTCAAATATTTTTAACTAGTTTAAATAGAATTTGTGATTTTGAACTCTCCTTCATTTTATGAACACAAAGTAGATGAGGTTGGTAGACATGTTGGTGTACAATATACACACACATTCATACCCAAGAAGTATTATCTACCACAACAACTTCATCTAAAGATAATGCAACGAAGGTTGACTCTTATTTTTTCTTGTAAATCTTGTTTTTCCACCTCAACAAGACAACTTTCCCATTCCCATCTAGATTTTATTGACCAATGTGTGCTAGGAAAGTTAGGAGCACCCAAAAAAAAATTTATTATATTTTGGGTAGTCTGTCATAGGACGCCCTCTAGACAAAATATGAAAAACAACACTCAACTGAACATTTTTTTCCAGTTGTGCTATTACCATTATCTTTCCAAATTGAGCTTCAGTTTAACCTCCACATTCAACAATCTTCGTCATTCTTTTCATATGCTCATCATATTCTAGGGAATACTTAACACGAAGACATTCTTCCTTTGATTTCCATCTTACTAATGATTTTTCCTTTCCATCTATGATTTATTTTTCCTAAACTTTATCAATATGCTTTTCTATATTGTCAAGCTTTACTTGTAACTTCTTGTCTCTTTTATATTTTCAACTACAAATCTTACACTTGGATTCTATTGGAGGTTCATCTTTGTTTGCATTATCCACCGGTTTAATGGATTGTGTACTTTGAAACCCAATCAATTTGAAAATTCCTTAGCATATCCCACTTGTGCCTCATTTTTTATTTGTATTTTATTTTCCTCTTCCTTGCAACAACAACATCTATAGTGTAAACATCTTCATCCAGGTTAATTAACTCATTATGGCTACCCTAGGTATCCCTTGGAACATCTTTTGTGGCATTGTCATACTCATCTGACTCAGTTTTAACTCATTATGATCTCCTTTGAGGTATTTCCAATGTCTTCTTCGTTAATATTTGTCACAAGAGTTGATGATGTAGTTCCATCTTGATCTGATGGATCATAAACATTTCCAAAGTAAGACTTTATGATAATTCTACATTTTGGGCATTTTGATGGTCTCCCTTTACCACCCTGAGGAGTCTTACTCTTATTGCACTTGTTGCTTGACATTTTGATCTCTCATGAAACAAAAGCTACCAAAAAATGTCTTCTTATTTAAGGACATAGAATATAGATCTCATTCCCTACTCAATATCATTTTTAAGATTGAAGTAAGAATGACAAAGAGATAAAAAATATTATAAAACTATGAAGAAATGATCACTTACCTTTACGTTTTCACTGACTTGTTATTCGTTAATGCAACAATGTTTGTAGTTGTAAGTTTGTAACTTTCTTATGATTAAGGTTTCAACTTATAAATCAAGAGTTCACAAATTCAGAACTGAAAAAGATGTGTAAAAATAAATCAGAGTTTTGATGTATTTATATCAATCCATATTTGGCAAATTTCATAGGATTTTTAAATGGTATAACAAAAATCTGGCAAATCTCGTGTGATTATACAACGATACATTTAAATGTTGGGAAAATCAAACCTCGACGAAACACATACGTTGCAGTTTTCAAGCTGATTATGGCCCTACAATTAGCATGGATTTATCATAGTATTAGTGAAATAGGTCCTCATATGCAATTAATTTTTAATGTAAGTGGTGAAATGTGTCCTCAAGCGTAATTATTTTTTAATGTTATTGGCGAAATGGGTCCTCATATGCAATTATTTGAAAATTTTATTGGTGAAATAGGTCTCACACATAGTGAACATTTAATGATGTTGGCAAAGCATGTCCTAATACACAATGTCATTTTAATAGTATTGGTGAATATGTGGGCAATTTAATACATGCTTATGATATTCCAGGTGAAAATATTAATTAGACCATTGGAAATGTGTAGTTTGTTATGGTAAAATTATTAATTGCATATGCCTCATAAAATAAATTGGTGGAAAATTGAAATGTATGAGATCGATAATTCATAAAATCTGGGCAATTTATCCCCTCGTTGGTTGCAATGTATTTGTCAGTTTCGAATTAGCTGAATGTAACTATTTGCCACTAAAAAATATTTGTTTCTTGACCAACTATGGTAATATTATATAAACTTTGTTAAATGTCAAGGGTGGCCCTTTATAGAAACCCTGATTATAATGTATAAAAATATGTGTTAAACTAAATGTTACCTAAGAAACATGCTAACACTAGGGTTAAACGCTATAATTAAAAGGCACATGCCTTATTTTAACCATTGAATTCCTTATTGTAGATGTTACATATTTTTTATTCAAGGGTTATAGATTAATGGCATGGGATAACATTAATCCTTATGAGTCTTTATTAAAAAAAAGGGGGAATCTTATAATGTTATGACCCCATAGGCCAAGGGGATATAAATGACTATGCCATAATTGTATAATGAAGAAATAATTAAATGATGACACATATACTTTGGAAACTTGATTGTAGTAGGTTTTTTTATATTTGTGTGTACATTAGTAGTATCTAGGGGAGGTATTACCATGAGGACACATGTCAACAATGGAGAAAATAACATTATTAAACTTTACACACCCCAAATTATGTGATTTTACCCTTGTTATTGGATTCTACATGTTTTTTCCTTACCATTGATTCTCAACATGAACACGAAAGGAAATAAATGGTCTTTATGAAATTAAGTTTAATAGTCAAGCATGGCCATAAAAGATATTTGTAGGTCCATCTTGCTATAATTTTGAAAGTTTTCTTTAACTACTAATCTTTATGGTCTACATATTGAAAAGCTAAGCCAACATCTATTGGCAATTCTACATAATTCCATAATAGACATGTTTCCAAATCAAAACAACAGTTACAAGTCTCATCACAAAAAAGAAAATCTACATCATTAAAAAGATTAAACTACAAAAAATATTTTAAATTTCCATGAATTTAAATTACAATATATTGATCTTGTAAAATTAAAAACTAACCCATTTCAATTACACAACTAAATTTGAATATACCCATCAACTAACATAAAATGATATATATCAAAACAAATAAATCTAATTCTCTTAACATCTTAAAACACATTTGACATATAAATTGACACTAATTCGATTAACTCAAACTACAAAACCCAAATCAATATACATTATCTTGCAAATATAACTTTCATTAGCTTTTGTGCATTCACAAGTCTAAAGATAATATTATTTTCACTCTATTCATCATTACTTAAGTGCTCTTAAGTAATCTTTCTATAACATGGAGAACCAAAACCTTCATTCATTGGTCCATTAAAACCTTCATTCTCTTATAGCGTTGAGTTCATTAAAATCAATTCCATATTATAATTGACGTCTACTTTTGGCCATGGAACCCATGTGATTTTCTCCCTATTCGCTTGTTGACTGCCTATATTAGATTTTCAAATTATTAAAGTTGTATTATGAAAATGAAAAGTTAGGTTTCCGATTCTTGTCTCCCAATCACTTTATAACCCCCCATGTTAGGGAGATGGTGACGTTTCACAAGCATAGTGGTTAAAAATATGAGCATTAAACAAAACATTTTTTGGCCATGTGTTGGCATGAGGGTAAAATACTTTTGTTAAAGTGGTGAGCTCACCTAATCTATTGCATATGTTGTACTCTCATCATCTAATCCTAGGTACTTTTATCAAGCCCATGATTTATGGTATAATTTAATATTAACTTTTTGTGTTGAATGTATTGAAATGTGTTCATAATTAAAATAAGCATAAATTTGGTTTGTTTTATATTGTTGGTAGTATGAAATTATATAAATACATGTGTATTTATAAATTTTAATTCTGATGAGTTTTATTGTCTATTTGTGTGCTTTAGGTGTTGAATTTAAAAGAAGTATGGACGGTTGGTGTAATGGTTGTGCTACAGTACTAATGACCTAAATGGTCATGAGTTCAACTCTCTACAATATAAAAAAATAAAAAATAAAAATAAAAACAAAAACAAAATCTACATGATACATGTCACCATCTAGATTAAATATTATTGTTAAAGTTCACATATATTATGTCAAGCATTGAAGACCTATCCATTGAATCTAATATTTTTTGCCTAGCCATTGATTCTAAATAGACTATCAAACATAATAAGAGACTTTGTAGTACTAAATTTAATGACCATTACTTAGAATGAAAAATGCTTGTGTGGTTGTTTTTTCCCTCTTAGAATGCTCTGTAGTCAAAATATGAAAAGCAACATCCAATAGAAAAGCTTTTTTCCATTTGTTTCACTTTCATCATCTTTCCAAATAAAGCTTAAATTATACCTTTTCAATGTACTCATCATATTCTAATGCATACATACCATGAAGATATTATTCCTTTATTTTTCATCTTATCATTGATTTTTTTCTTGCAATCTATAAAATTTACTTTTCATAAACTTTTTCATCATGTTTTTCTATGGTACCAAATTTTAGCTACAATGTCTTGTCCCTACCACATTTCCAACTATAAAGCTTACACCTACATTAGATGATATTTACTTATTTGTTTTCATTCTCCATCAATTCTCTAAATGGGTACTTTGAAACTCAAACAATCTAAAAATTTATTGATAAGATACAAGGTTCGTGACTTGCATGCACCAAGATAACTTATTTGTGCTCACTAGTTTCATAAGTAAATTTTCAACATTCTCTAGACTGTCAACCTTCTATAACATGACCTTACTATTCTCCACCATCTCACAAATAAAGTGATATTGCACATTAACATGCTTGTTATGAGCATGGTAGATGTGATTTTGGACCAAACAAATGACACTTTGACTACCACATCTAATTTGAACCACCCTACAATCTCTATAACCATATTACCTCTTTATAGGCATGTGTATTAGCCATATACTCTACTTTAGTAGTGAGAAAAGTAACTATGTGCTACCTTTTACTCATCCAACTCATAACATTGCAAAATAAATAATAAACATAGCCACTAGTGGAACTTTTAGAATCTAAGTCACATGATTATTTAACTTGTCAAGAAGCATATTGATAGTGCGTCTTAGTTTCTCAAAAGTTTTCACTTATTAGTGACCACTAGAAAGCATGTAATTGAAATTAAACTTAGGAGGTCCTAATGAACATGAGCAAATAATGTATGCAAATTGAAGAGTTGAAACTATTTCACCTAGAAGATGGAACGATGAAAATTTAAAATTGATAAGGATAAACGACAACATCATGAAGATGTATCTCAATATTTTTCAATCCTTAATTTATAGAGGATACATGGAAACCATTTGAAAACCTAGAAATGTTGAGTTTTTTTACCAAAAAATGGATAAATTTATTATACTAGAGCAACATTGATTGATAAATTTTTAATTTCTAATTATGGATGAAATGCTAAACCTAATAAGGATTGGATAAAAGTTTGAAATTATGTCCCACTTCAGAACAACATATCAACACAAATAAATGTAAGCATTTACAAGAAACTCAATTTTAGTCATACGTTCTACTTGGATTCATTTTAGCTAAATTTGATCTAGGCCAAAACTTTTTCAACTAGAAGTGTCCACTAAATACATATGTAGCATCACTTTGGGACTAATTTACCAAAAAAATAAAAAAACTTGATGTTCTCACAAATTCTTCTCTCTCTCTCTCACGCACATATATAATATATATGTGTATATGTATATATACACATATACATATATTTATATACACACATACATATATATACACATATACATATACATATATATTTATGTGTATTGAAAATACTCTTTTGTAGATGTATAAATGTAGTTTTTAAAATATCACTTTTTAGATATTTTAATTAGTATATATATATATATATATTAAAAGTACATCATCAATACCAAAATATAAGGTTAATTGTCTTCTCAAGAAAAATATAAAGTTTATTAATTTGAAATATGTATATATAGTGCACTAGAGGAGAGATTCCATGCCAAAATGATATTTTTTCCATTTTAGATAAATAGTTAAGAAAAAAGAAGCATCTCATGAAAACTCTGTGTGTGTGTGTGTGTACTATGAAGCATTAGATTATGATCATAGTCTGGTATTAAGGGATAGAGATACCTCCTGATTTTAGTATAAGCATCCACTGATTGTGCCTCCCATATTAGCTAAAATTTCCACATAATTGTTACCTTTTCTAAACACATGCACAATATTAATACTTTGGAATGACTTCATCAATTACATGGTGTCTTAGATAGAGTTACAATAAGACCAATGAGGGACAACCTTGGCTTTAGGCATATCAATTATGATTAGAGAGTCCCCTTCTATAAAAATCTTAGTTATTCCAAGGTTTCTTGCCAACATAAGATCATGTTTTGTAGTTGAGGCTTCAAGGAAGTTATTGGTTCAAATCCCTAGTTCATCATGAAGGCAATAATAAACTCACCTTCATTCCACCCTACCCACCTACCTAGGGCTCCCTTTAGTGTAACCATAAAAGTTTAGCTTGATATAATCAAGGCTATGGGGACCAACCTATGTTTCTCCTTTTCTAAAATTTGATGTTATCCACACTATCTAAGATTAATGTGGTTGTAATTTGCTTCTCTATATCCTTAAGAAAATTTTTAGGGTTTTTTTTTTTAAATCTTGGATACATCATATTCTCTTGTATATCATAATATTTTTGTTGATCAATACTTCGCAAGGTCTAATTTAATTAGTAAATTTTCTATTATTTATCTCCTTTGAGATGCTCTAGCAGATATTGGGAAGAGCTAGCCTTTGTAATCTAATATTAGGTTATCCAAAGGGGGGATCCAGCTAGCTATGAGCATCTTATCATCCTTTGTCCAAACCTAATGGGTTTTAAACCTATTCAAAATATATTATATGGTGTTTCAATAATAGGGGTATTCAATTAGTAGATGATTGAAGTATTCCTACACACGTTTGCATAGACACTCCTATTGGAAAGATAAAGACCTTTATTTCTAATTTATCTATAGTGAGAATATTTTCATGATAGGTTGCCCACAAAAATAAGTTGATCTTGGGGGTGGGATTGTGGTTCTATATTATTCTCAAATAAAAATTAAGCCTCAAGTAATCATGAATGGTATTGAAACCAAACTTGACTAAATAATTACATGTAGGATCAACTATCCACACTAATGCATCATATCTATGGAAAATATTGAATCTATATGAATTGATTTTGGTGATAAGGTCATATAGGGTAGTTGTATCCATGATACTTAGCATATTAGTAGTAATACCCCAAGAGAAGTCCTATATTTTTTGTTAAAATAGTATTTTATATATATTCTAATTCCTTCACTTAGCTCCTCTTTAATCCTAACACATGGATTATAGACTTGAAGGGAACCTAGTAAATCCAAGGATCCTCATAGAATTAAATGTTATCTCTATTTTATTCATTTTATTCTAAACTATTTAGATTTGAGATTTTATTCCAAATGGTTGAGCTAGCTACGAGTTTGGGCCTAGATAAGTGAGATATCACTTCCTAATTACATAAATATTAAGCCCGCATTACTTTTCTCCATTCATTTTTTGATTTACTTAGTTTTCATCAATTTTTATCTATTAGTTCCTTATTCATATACTTCATTTTGCAAATCCCTGAACCTTTAAGAACCTTTGGGAGTAAAACTCTATTCCAAGGAACCAATGAGATTTGTTGCTCTTCATCCATCCCTGACCACAAAAATATTCTCAAAATTTATTCCACTTTTTTTTCCAAGAAATAGGTGATATTGAAGAAACAAATAATGTAAAATAATATTCTCTTAAGAGAGTCTTTGATAAGTTTTAGTTTTCTAACTTGACTAAAGAGACGACCTTTCCAAGCTATGATTTTTTTTAATTCTTTCAATTAAGTTGTTCCAAATGTTGTAAATTTTTCCCAAACTCAAGGGTATTCCTAAGTAGGCTGCAAGGAGATGATTTATGTTACAACCTAATTTATTAGCAATTTGATTCTTAAGATCCCAATTGATATTGCAAAAAAATACCCCACTTTTATCCATGTTGATTTGTTATCTTGAGACTGATGATGGTCAAAACAACACAACATTAAACAAAATATTACTATTCTATTTCTCCTAAAAGAGAAAAATAACACATGGATATCTAACTCCCAAGGTCCTGGTAATCAATTCTTGACTATGCTGATTTCACTCAATGGTTGATGTAACTATAATGTTCAAGGGGCCTGCTAGTGTTGAGATTCTAGATGGTTATAAGATCAAACATATATTTAAACCTACTTTAATCGGTGGTTTTAAAGAAATAGAAAAAGATAGATCAAAGCTTTTAAATTGAAGAGAATGTTGATTCATCCAACTTAATCAAACTTGTTACCTTCCAAGGAATTCCTAAACTAAAACTGTAGAATAAAGCTAACTTGTAATTAATACAAAATTTCATTCATTCACAGTGCAAACTTCAACAGTAGATTGCAAATCACCATTTAAACAAAACATAAGATAAAATTTCATTCCTTGAAAGCTTTCCAAATCAAATAATTAACCCAAGATAAATACCATTCTGGAGCACAATATGGAGTAGATTTAAATCTTGCTGCTTCTACTGTTGGTGAAACAGATAAACAACATTTACAAATCTGGCAAGATCACCAGTGTACAGAAAATCCATGTCTTTGAATTATCTCCATCTATACTAAGAAAAACTAGAAGATACATCACCTCCTTCTGCTGAACTTAACTTCTACTCTACTTCTACTCTCAAGTTTCTCTACCTTCTAACCTTAACCAAGAAGATGAAAAAGAAGATCCTATTACAAAGAAAAGAGATGCAGTTATGTCTCGTCTATCTTCAAAAACTTCCTACCTTAAAAAAAGATCTACATGTCTCTCTCCTCCCTCCTTTTACAAAGAGGCAAAAGTGCCATATATACAAAATACGCCAAATAAAATGTGTCGGCCCCTGCTTTAGGGTTTACAAAATGAGTCGGTTCTAGAGCATGTCGGCCCTAGAAGAGTTTGAACAAATTCAAGGATGCATTAAATGCACATGCTCTGCTCATGTCAATGAAAGATCTCCCTCAGGCATGGTTTCTAGATCTTTTACAACCATCACATTAACTCGCAGCCCTCGTGTCCGACCTCGAGACTTCTTTGCAGAGCTGCTTTGAATGTTCTAAAGCACTGTCATTAATGTCAATCTACTTTTGCTAGTAGACATCCCAGCTGTCATTGAGACTCGCGACTTCTTCCTTTTTGCTTTCCTCTCGTTCTAGATCTTTTTGCAAGTTGACCCCCTTTGAGAAGCAGCATTTGACTTTCCTAGCTAGATCTTTACAGATGAACACCACTGTTCACCGAACTGATTCATCATCTTCGATCATAGAGTAGATCCATATCGCTCACAATCTGTTGATCTTCTTCACAGGAATGGTCACAACAGTCAAACTTCCAACGGTTCGCCTTCAGCTTCCTCTAATTGGTTGAACACATACCACGTAGGATTTTCAGATGGTCAAAAGTTATTCAAATAGAATCACATGTCGATGGGACACTAGCCATGTCTCCCTAATGCTACAATACTCCAATGGCGCTATCAGCATAACTTACAACCATCGGCAAGAGTTCATAGCGAGTTGTAGGAGTCATACCGATATCCAAGACCATCACCCAGAAAATCGCTATCGGCAAGATCGACGAGACCTTTCACCGAAGTCCACAGTAAACTCATCGGCAAGACCAACAAGTCAGAACAAGGTCTTAGCGAGCCTCTATGTCACACCAAAGAGTTAAACTATCAGCGAGACTTCATCAGTCGGCAAGACTCTCTGAAGGTTACACCTCTCCCTGACGTAGCTGTCGCTAGGAGTCTTACCGAAGCCATATACCCATCGACGAGACCACAACCATCGGCAAGACATAATACTGAGTGTAAAACATTTGGCTGAGAGTCTCCCTGATGACAACCTTGTGAACAACTGTCGGCGAGAGTTCTCCTCGAGTGGAGAGAGATAGAAAAACTCACGGCGATCGAAATGTCTTGGTGACCTGAGCATTTCAAATGAATAGAACACAACTGCTAGTCGGCAAGACTTCTAGAGGGTCTCACCGACTTTACTCCTATAGGATTTTTATGCCAGATCTGATTGAGGCACGCTTTCTAATAGACTTCCTTGAGAAACAACATCAGATGTTCTCGACATGCTTTAATCCTGCAAAACAATGCCTTCATTAGTCCTCTAAAGCATAGAAAATACATCATTCTTCATCCCTCCTTTCATATATCCTTAGCAAAAAGAAACCCAATTCTGGCGGAGGCAGAGCCAAATCTGAACCAGAAACACACTTTCCTTTAATACCGGTGGGGGCAGAGCCAAGATGAAACTGGAACCGAGACCGAAGTCAGAATGGGAACCGAACATGGAAATAACCATCATTTCCAAGTCCAACCCACATTTTGGCTCTATGTTCGCAAAAGGTAACGTAACCCGGGAACAAACACAAGCGGGATCGGGGAAAAACCAATCCCGGGCGAACCACAACGGGGGTGGGAACAGAACCAAATTCGACACTGAAACTTTTCCAAGTTTCAGGTTCAGATTCCATCTTGAACCCGCCTCCGATAACATACAAAGAGATGACAAAAAGGAAGAAAAAGAAAAAGGGAAGGGAAGAAAAACACCCCACGATCAAATGATCAGAGAAAAAGGCAAAACAAACGAGTTCGGTGGAACCAGGACCAGAATGAAACTGGAACCTGGAACTTTAGAAAAAGTTCCAGAGTTCGATTTCGGTCCGTGTCCCTCTTCCGCTAGAACAAACAAAGAATCGCCAAGGAGAAAACAAAGGAAATTGGTGGAACCGGAACCAAAGCGGAACGGAAACTAGAACTTGGAAGGAACTCCAAAGTTCGGTTTCGGTCTCGGTTCCACGTCTGCCAGAACAAAACAAAGAAAACGGCTAAGGCAGAAAACAAAAGGCCAAAGGAAATATAACAGAAAAGAGGGGGAACTATTTTAAACAAGTTTTAAATGGGGTGGTTATGCAAGGCATAACAATTGGCGACTTGGCTAGGAAAATGGTTTAACCATTTTCAAGAAACTGAAGGATTCAACTACCTAGAACTCCTGGTTTATGGACATCAAAACTCCAGTTAGGTCAATTTTAACAACCAAGGTTGAACTAGAATCTCAAATGTAAATCAACACTCACTACCCCTGAATCTATGTGTGTGCTTGACGGTGCATCACCCTTTTACAAAGTTTTCCTCATCCTTTGAACAATAATGTGCAAGATTTGAACTACATGAGTTGATTCCCTTTAGTTGTTGTGCAATGATATCTTGGGCATTGCTCTGCTGCCAGTCAGGCGTCCATAGCCCCAATGGAGATACCTCTAGTTTCCTCACAGCATTGCTCTACTACCAGTCAAGTGTCCATAGCCCCAGCAGAGATACTGGAATCACCCATTCATATTGAGTTTTCTTTTGTTAGATAGTTCTCTTTTTTATCTTTTTTCTTTTCTCTTGGAGTTTCAGATATTTCATTCAATTCTTTCTCAATATGTTAGATGTCTGATATCTGTACTGGGTTGAAAACTACCATGGACCCCATAACAGCATCTGGGGAATCAGATTTTTCACTCAAATCTTACAACACCGTCGCCCTAAGACAAATATACCATTACAAAAGGAGATGTTTCATTGATTTGTGATAGATTCAGTTGTAGTTAATGAAGATTGTTTACTTTGCACCTTGTTTTTAAGACTTTCCACAACTCTTATTGATAATGGACATAACAATGAATCTAGGACAAAATCATCCAATCAGAAAGCCTGAAAATATCTAAACCAACTTCTTTTTCTAGTAACCAAAGTATACTTCAGATAACAACCCCCTTACAACTGCATAAAATGAAAGTCCCCACAAAGAAAAACAAAGGAACAAGCAACAAAGGAACAAAAGAAAAAGACAAACAAGGAAAACAACAAAACTATTTACATGCAAAACAACAAATTATTTACATGAATGTACAATCCAACAAAAATACCAAAATTTACGACTCAAAATAATGTTTAAGAAACTGTCCATTGACAGGAAATGGAACATGTTCTCCCGTTAAACTACTTAGCCATAACACATTTTCTCCTAGGATTTCAGCAATTTGATAGGGACCCAACCAGAGCTTATCAAATTTCTGGTGATTACCCTACTTTTCATTAGTTGTATCCCACAGCAGCACAAGGTCTGATATTCTGAAAGCCTTGATTTTGGCTCTTTTGTCAAACCAACGTTTGACAACAACCTAGTGTCTAAAGAATTGCTGCAAGGCGACATCTCTCTGCTCTTCTAATTTCAACAAGCCAGCTAATCTTACTTCAATCCTATCATCACTAGAGTAAAATTCCTGCATAAACTTAAGGATAGGTATTTGCAAGTGAATAGGGAACACAGGCTCTTGGCCATACACTAGCTTAAATGGTGAAGTCTTTAAAGAAGCCTTGATCCTAGTCCTATCTACCCATAAAGCAAATATTAACTGGGTATGCCAGTCTCTAGGATTGTTCTCTAACATTTTTTTTATTACTCCCAGGAGATTCTTATTAGTTGATTCTGCAACTCCATTTCCTTGTGGGTAATAGTTTGAAGAATACTTTAAAATAATTTTATGATCATAAGCCCATGAAATGAACTCGGCAGAAGAAAAGGAAGAGCCATTGTCACATACCAATGCAAAGGGTACTCCAAACCTAGTTGTGATGCATTCGGTGAGGAACTTGATTACTACCTCTATTGTGCTATTCTTGCAAGGTATAGCCTATGTCCATCTCGTGTAGTAATCTATGGTAGTCAAAATAAATTTGTGTCCTATAGAATAATTTGAGTTAATTACCCCAATAAAACCCAGTGCCCATTGGGCAAATGGCCTTACCTCATAAACAGGCTGCAATGGCATGGCTAAATGGCGCTCTCTTGATGCAGAAGTTTGACATACGTGACATGTTCTTACATGTTGGTGGGCATCCTTGAACACATGGGGCCAATAATAACCGGATCTAAGAATTTGATGAGCCAAAGAATCTACAGAACCATGACCTGTGCCATGTTTACCATGGAATTTAGTGATTGCACGCTTAGCCTCTTGTTGAACAAGACATCGTAGGTAAATTCCCTCAAAGTTCTTCATGTATAACAATCCTCCTTTGAGCATATAGTGGGAGCTTTTCATTCTCAGTGATCTCCTTTGAGTTGTATTATTTCCCTCTGGGCACCGATTATTGAGCATGAAATAAATAATATCGGCATACCAAGGGTCATTGGAAAAGGACTGTGTTGTGTATTGCTGACAAATAATGTTCTCACCAACATCCACCATTGATTTAGATAGGCCTTGACCTCAGAAAAGTTTCATAGGGAAAATCTCCAAATCGAGCTCCTATAGAATACCCATCCATTTCCCCCTTCATTCTCCCAACTCGCTCTGCATAGGTAGAGACTTCACAGCAGCATCAGGAACCACAACAATAATCTGACTTCGAAGGATATAATGCCTGAACTTCCTGATAGCTCTAACCAATGCAAAAGCTTGTTTTTCAAGAGGTGGGTACTTGACTTCGGTGTTCTTAAATGAAGAGCTCATGAAGGCAATTGGCCTTTCATCCCCTTCCTCTCTTCGTTGAGTTAGGACAACTCCACACGAGTGTTCATAAGCAAAAGAATAAATATAAAATAGCTTCAAGTAGTCAAGGTTGGTGAGAACTGGCGCTTCTGAAATGGACTGCTTAACCTGAGAAAAGGAAGCCTTTGCCTCATTACTCCATTCTATTCTAGCATCTTTCTTCATCATTTCATTCAATGGCTTAACAATTTCTGCAAAACCTGTGATAAACTTTCTCACAAAGTTGATCTTTCCAAAGAAAGATCTCATCTCCTTCTTACTTCCTGGCATGGTTAACTTTAAGATAGACTGAACTCGGTCTGGATCTATTGATATTCCTCTTTCTAAGATTATGTGTCCCAAAAGTATCCCTTCAGAAACCCTGAACACACACTTTTTAGGATTCAGAGAGACACTGTATAAGATACATCTTTCAAGAACTTTAGCCAAGTTTGCAACATGGTTTAGTCTATGTTTAGAAAATACTGTCAAGTCATCCATATAAACAATGATGCATTTACCAATCAAATCTTTGAACGCTACGTCCATGGCACGCTGAAAGGTTGCTCCAGCGTTTATCAAACCAAATGGCATCCTCCTGTAAGCAAATGTTCCCCACTTAGTAGTGAAGGTTGTCTTCATTCTATCTTCATAATTGAAGATCACCTGATTGTACTCGGAATAACCATCCAAAAATGACATCATCTGAGATCCATTGACAGTTTGCAAGACTTCATCCAGAGAAGGGAGTGGGTAGTTGTCTTTTTCTGAAGCTTTATTCAGATTCCTGAAATCTACACATAGCCTGATCTCTCCATTCTTCTTACGAACTGGAACCAAGTTAGCCACCCATGTTGAATGTCGTACAGGTAAGATTATTCTTGCAAAAAGCAATTTATGAACTTCCTTAAAGATCAGTGGTTCAATCAGGGCGTTGACAGGATGTTGTTTCTACCGAAATGGTCTAGCTTCAGGCTTCAAAGGAATAGTATGAGTTATCACATAAGTATCAAATTCTTTTAGATCTTCATACCCCCAAGCTATTGCAACAATATCTTTCTTTAGTGCCCTCAATATATCTTTTCTAATTGCTTCAAGGCAGGCTTTCCCTATGTAAACATTTCTTTTAGGGCCAAAATCAGCTAAGTTAACAGTTTCATATTCACCTCCTTTATCTTCGGTTGATACCTTTTCCCGAGCCCTTGGGTCTGAATCAAAAATTCTTTCTAAGGCCATCATTCCCTTGGGAATGCTATTACCTTTTAGATTGAGGACACCTTCTTTATCACAGTCTTCGGGGTTTCAATCTCCTTGATCCTTTTCGGATTCATCGATGATCTGTCCTTCAAAAACATATGAGCTTGCTAAAAAAGCAAGGATATGTCGATCATCATCAAAAACTTGAAAGTTCTTGACGTTATCAGGAACAGCCGGGGTGGATATCAACTCTACTGAGAATCTCTTAAGCTTAGAGTCTTGCATGGGCTCCAGGGTACTTGCAGCAACAACTAATGAATCAACTATCTGATTTTCTTCTTTAGGAATTAAACTAATCCCAAAAGCATCAAAGTCTTCAATTAGGTTCCATACCCAATTTCTATAAGCTACCAACCTTTTATTATGACATGTGTACTGGCTGCGTACTTGCCTGATAATCACTTCTGAATCTCCTTTAACTACCAAGGTAGTAACTTTCTTCTGATGTGCAAACATCAGTCCCCGAGCTAATACTTCATATTCTGCTATATTGTTAGTGCATTCAAACTGCAACCTGTAAGAAGAAAAAAATGTTTTCCCTTTCGGGCTGGTTAATTCAATTCCAGCACCACAGCCTATTTTAGATTTGGATCCATCAAACGTAAGGGTCCATAGTTGATCATGGGCTGGGGTTGATCCCTTTGAGGTTGTTGTGGGTGTTTGGATAAGATGAACCATAGGTGGGGCCACTTGATCCTTTGCATCAAATATTGGGAAGGGGTGTTCAATAGGTTCCTCAGGTGCAATTTCTGATTCTCAGTTAGATATATCATGTAATCCTAAGATGTCTCTCCAACAATCACTTGTATCTTTGATTAATCCCTTTTGTTTTGGTATACTTGTGAGTACAGGGGTATCAAACAAACCTTGGGGTTGTTCATCGTAACTATGTTGGTTCGGTATTATAACCGAGGTAGGTTCAATTTGAGGAGGGACTTCCTCTGAAGGTATATTATCCCTGGTTAACATTATTGCATTTTTGGCTTCGAATGAGAAGTGATCTGAAATGGTCTCAAGGTGACTTAGGCTAGTTTCCCCAGTTTGGGAAACATGATTTAAAATACTGATGCAGGGTTGGCAGGTTAATTCCAAATGATTTTGGTAGTGTACCCTGCACCAATTAGGGAGTAGGAGACTCTGCAAATCGATATCTTCCCTTAAGACCAGCTGATCTTGTTGCAGCTTCCTGATCAATACTTGTTGGTTTACATTAATCATGGGATCAGGGAATTTTTGCATTGACGAATCTTTAGAATCAAGAATCGAAAAGGTCAGAATTTCCTCTCTTTTATAAACCCCTATCTCAGTTTTAAAATAAGCTACCTCGTTGGGACAGTCATATTTAGTGATGATATGTTTAAGGTGAGGTTCGCTTTCAATCCTAATTTGTGTAGGAATTCCCCTCCATGACAGCCACATGTGTGAAAAGTTTAGGGAGAGATATCCCCCTATACTCTTCATTAAATCTCTGCTCAACAGCATACCATAAGTCTTAGGAATGTCTGCTACTTGAATATCCATATTAGTTAAAATCCTAGGGTCATACCCTACTTGCACATGTATATTTCTCAATTCTCCAACTACATTAACCTCTATTTTATTGAGTTGGATGACCTTTTTGTTTGTTTGGATAGGGTTCAATCCCAATTTCTTTCATACAGAAAATGGCATCACATTGCCAGAAGCCCCTAAATCTAGTAGGCAATTATGTAGATTCTTCCCACAGATTCTCAAAATTAAAAGAAATGGTGGGGTACCTACCTTGCTTCTGTACAAATTTGCATTCATGTCTGCAACGGGTGCTACTTTGGTTTTCCCTTTTGATTTATTAGCTTCTTCCAAAGCTTTCAGCACTATCTCTCATTAGGCAGGGTACCACTTTAGGATGTCAAAATATGATAAAGAGGTTTTTTGTTTCTGCATCTTCGAAACAATATCAAATTCTATGTTATAGCTTGGATAGCATTTGAAAACACCAGATGAATTACCTTTGTCATGGGAGTCAAGCGGACCTTTCGGTGGAGGAGGGTTGTTATCAGCACTTTGATTTGGAGGCACCATATGGTTAGGTGGTGCTGATGTAGTGAACGAAACCTTATTCTGATTTCTTAAAAAGTGCCCTCCCTTTGTCTGAAAGTCCTAGGCATCGTACGCATCTTCCTCTAGTTCATTCTCATTCTCCATTGGGAATGAAAGTTCTTCTTCAAAGAGGTCATAAGTCATAGCTGTATCCACTGAGCTATCTCCTTTGTTTGAATTCCATTGGAACGTTTGGGCATCTGCCTATACCATCTTCACAACCTTCTCCATTTCAGGGTAGTTTACCTCGGAATGAGTTGCAGTATCATGCAACCTGCACCAATTATTCATAAAATTGAGGTCAGCCACATTTGCAGTATGTGATCTGTCCTTATTAGCTTGATAATTGTGAGAAACTCCACCATTATTTGGCCTGGTATTCCATTGTCTGTTGTTATTTGGCCTCTGGTTAGATCCCCTATTCTGATTTTGATAGCCTTGGTTAGGGAAGTTTTGGCCTTGATAATTTCTCTGGCTGTGATTGTAGTTGTTTAGATAATTATCCTGATTGTTATTACTCTGATTAGGGTAATTACCTTGGTTCTGAGAGGGGTTCAGTTTAAGCTGAGCCATATCATTTGTGACTTGAGACAGAGTTTTCTTTAAGGTCTCCACCTCATTTGTGAGTTGGATTGTCTTTTCACTTTCAACAATCTTAGCAATAGGTGGCTGACCGACAAGATTTGGTATTCTAGCTTTGGTTATGATGACCATACAGACTATGATGAGCCTGTGATTGCTGAAAGAAGTCAAGAGCTCCATTGGCAAAGAATGGAACATGAGATTGAGTCTGCAACTTAGATATAGGTCCATAATGGGAAGGATACATCCCTGAGACAGTATTGAATAAAGGGGTTGGATTAGGCATTTGATACCCCATTGAAGGAAAACCTCCTTCCAAGCTTCCTTGTTGAGAGCTAGTTTGTTGTTGTAGCTTGATGGCTAGGTGATAAACTTTAGATAGGGAATCAATATCTGCCGGTTGATAAGTCCTTTGTAGGAACAAGCCAAGCAAAGGGTCTATAACTCTAAAATATTCCTGAATGGCGCTATTCTCAACAACTAGATAGGGATCTTGCGATCTCCTATACATTTGTTGAAACCTAGTATTAAACAAGGGCAGGGATTCACATTGATCCTTCCTAATGGTAGCAAATTGGTGGAACAAAATGGCTGGATCCACATAAACTCTAAACTGATTGATGAAAGCATTTTCCAGGTCTGTCCAGCTCTGAATAGAACCTTGCGAAAGATTTAGGTACCAGTTGTACGCCATATCCCCTAAGGAATAAGGGAACAACCTACAAACTACATCATGGTGAGCTATCTAGGCTCTGGTACAAGCATCCTTAAAAGCTTGTATGTGCTCTTCAACACTCCTTGATTCACCATGAATGTATTTGGGACAAAATTTCTCAGGATTCTTAGGCATATCATGAAAACCTCCAAGAATAGTCCCCAATGGGGAGGGATTATTAAAAAAAAATGCCATTGGTGGCAGTGGTGGTGGTTGAGCCAGCTGTTGGATGGGTTGAACCAGTTGTAATGGCACTTGAGATGGATTCGGTGGTGGATTGATAGGTATCCACTGGAGTATTGGTGAAAAGCCTGGTGGAGTCAGTGGAGCTGACAAGGGTGGTATAATGGTTGCCCCAGTCTTGTGAATCTTGTGTCTTATTGGGGTCTTGAGTTTTATCGAAGGTTGTGGGTTTTCAGCTGATCGAAGAACTCTATGGGGACCTTTCTGGTGAGAAAAACCCAATATTATCCAGTTTTCTCTTCTAGGCCCTCCTTCTAGTGCCAGACCTGTTAGGATAATTACCCTGATAACATAATGTGACATAATATTTTTCCAACCTCTGGCTTCTACTACATGACAATCCCAAGAAGCATGGTGTCATCAATTTTTTTTTATTGTAGATATGATTTGCAGTTGAGACTATTTTGAAGCCTTTTATGCTACCTTTATTGATATTTTAAATAATATATTTTTCCAACACTTCTACCAATATGATGAAAAAATAAGGAGATATTATTATCTTCCTATCTTAGGCCTCCTTTAGAGGTAAAATTTCTATTAGGGGAGTCATTAATGATCATAAATTTAATATAGGAGTAGTGAAATAGATCTTGCAAAGATTATTTTTTTATAGGAAAACTAATCTTTTGTAAAAATTTCTACATAAATTCTCAAGAGATTGTTGTAGGCTTTGGAGATGTCCAATTTTAGATCTATACTCTCCTTTTTACTCTTGCCCATAGAGTATAATATTTCATGGACAGAGAAAACAGCATATATGATTTATCTTCCCAAGAAAAACCCACATTTGTTTGTGTGGATAATTATACCCAAGAATGATTAGATTCTCCAAACCAAAAAATTAGAATTTTCTAAATTGTGTTTCACAAGATCATATGGAAGAAATACTTCATAGTGTTAGTCCTCCTTTTCTTGGTTATAGTGACCAGATAGGTATTATTGATTTCCCTCAAAATATTCCCTAAAATAAAGATTTTTGGGTAGCTTCAATGGCATCTAGTCCAATAAAATCCCAATAAGTTTGAAAGAAAGTAGGAGGGAAATTATTTGGGCCTAGAGCTTTGAATGCGTCAAAAGAGAAGAAAACCACTCTAACCTCCTCCTCCAACACCTCCCCACCTATATCCTTAATGTGTCTTTTAGAAAGAGTGTAAGGGATGGCCTTCAATAAATTCTCTTAGATTCCAGTCTATGTTAGGAGTAGATTTGAGTAGAAATTGAAAGAATCTAACACCCTCCAATTGTGATTTCTTTTCTTTAGTAATTTGTCCCAAAATCCTTATTTAGTTCAAAGATTCTATTATTATTCTCATGCTTCAAAACCAAGTTATGGAATATTTTTGTGTTCCCATCACCACATTTAAGCCATTATATTTTAGAATTTTGCTTCTAAAATATTTCCTTCTTTTCAATAAAATTGTAAAGGTTGTAGAGGATTTCCTTTTATTTTTGAGAGATATTTTCAAGCTCCACTAGCCTCCATTTTCTATTAGATTTCCTACAACTTTAATTTTGTAACTTTCTTTTTCTCAAAGATCTTAACAAAGGAGTGCTTATTCTAGTAGTTTATTTTCCTCTTCACATTCAAGATAAAACTGTTGATTAGTCTAAATATCATTGTTCATGTTGCCTCGTGATTCCACCAATATTTAATGATATTTTAAAGGTTCAGTTTTTTGTTTCATATTATTTCAAATATAAATAGGTTGTTTCATTTCCTAACATTTATATGAGTAAGTGCAAGAAGTTGGGTCCACAAAATGTTCAAAAAGTAGAAGTATTTTTCCTGATTTTTAGAATTTGTCATAGTGGGTCTGAAAAATTGAATCTTAAAACATTTCATTAATATGGAATTTATTATTTTGATTTTAGTTTTCAAATATGTAATTTATTCTAAACCTAGATGATATAATTTATTTTTTAAAAGGCATGTATAAAAACCACTTTTAAAAGTTGCTTTTTTAGGACCATACCATGCATGTGTACGAACACCATAATTTAACCTAAATAAAAGTATTTTTCTTGTTCCTTTTAGGGAAGATGTGTAATAAATTGAATATTAATGAGGATATTTTTAATAATTTTTTAAAATATTTTTTAATTAATTTTTTATTGGTCGTAATTTTTGTTTTTGAAAACCCTCATGCATGGACACCATAATTTGACCTAAACTAATATTTTTTTATTTTTTCATTCTGTAAAAAATTGTTTGTAGATTGATGCCATATACTTTTTTTACAATAAAAATAGCAAATTAAATTTATTAAAAAAATACAAAAACCTGACATCTCAAGTTTATGGACGAGTTTCCTTAGAAATTAATTAAAAAAATATATTAAAAAATAACAATCATTTAGAAACACATATTTGAAAACTAGACATCATTATCTATAATGGGGTTTAATGTCTCAACAATTCTGAAAAAAAAAAATGAAAAAAAAAACCATTAGCCATATTACCAAAGTCAAGTATTTCTCTTAACATTGTCATGACCTTATACTTGTAGGTCCAAGGCTAAAGGTTAGGTTACTATGCCTTTCTCGAGCCTAAAACCAAATCAAAAATTGGGTTGGGATTTCATTCTATTTTTAGAATGGGTACCTGCTTTAAAACGAGTACCCATTCTTAGAATGGGTAGCCACTTTAAAATGGGTACCCATTTAGGACAAGATCCCGAAGCATAACATGTACGCATTCTAATCTAAGGCTTGAGTCCTCATTATTCTTTCAACATTTTTTCTTTGCATGAAAATTCCCCTCTTTGTGGACCCAATTTCTTGCACTTACCCATATCCCACTCCATTAAAAGAGGGTATGGCTTGAACCAATTCTTAAGAGGGCATGAGGTCTATATTTATCCAAAATAGATTGTTTGGAAGAGAATGAATCTATCCCTCTTGATATGAATATGGTTATTTCTAACTCTTTTGTTAGACTAAGTGAATGAAGAACCACCCAACTCAATGTCAATCATCTCTACTTCACAGAGAAATTTATCCAAATTAGCCATACTATCTAAATAGTCCATGACCCCCCATTTTTCATAGGGATAGAGAGGGATATTAAAATATCCTACAACTATCCATTTATGGTTCAAGTGATCTTTATTTAATGGGACTAATTCCATCCACATAATTTTTCTAAGTTTTCTAGTTTTGGGGAGATAAACATTAGAAAAAATCTAAGAATATCTAGAGATTTTATGCTTAAAATTAATATTGATATAAATTTTATTCTTAGAAATCAAAATACCTTCCAATACCAAAGGATTCCATAAATTGATAGTTCCCCTTGAGGTACCTTCCACATCAACAACATGAAAATTTACATACAACCATATCTTCATGCTTATATCTTCATGCTTATATGTGATTTTTTATTTTTCCCCTTCCTAGAGCACGAAAACTCTAGGCTTTTGTTTCCCATCGACTGCTTATCTTGCTATTTTTTCACTTTGATTTCTCTTAAGATCCTTCTATCAAGTTTAGGGTCCACTCCAACATTTACTTTTTTTTTTTGAGTTCTCTAAATTTCTAAGCTCCTTTTATACTCATCTATGGAGTTGAATGTGAAGTCACAAAGGATTTAACATTCTTTTCTAACTCAACATTCTGTGTTGTTTCCTTCATATTTTAAAGAGGGTAGGAGGAGGGAATATTCAACTTTGATCCTTATTTTTATAGGGGAAGACCTTATCCTTCCTTCAAAGAGGCTATAGGTGTTTTTATATCCAAGATCTATGCTTTAGTGCCAATATCAACAAGTCTATCAGATTGAGAAACAAAGAATGCAATGCAAAATAGAATGAAGTAGAAATTATGCATTATCCCTAATGAGGAAGATGTGTATATAGGAAAAATAATTTGAGTCACTACAAGACTGCTCAATTCAAGGTGGCAAGAGTGATCCACCAAGTGGAAAATGATAAGTACCACATATCTTTGAAGAGTTTAACTAACTCTCTAAATGACACATCACTACCTAAGGTGGCTTAACATATAAAGTAGAATAAAATAATTAAATAATAATTATTCTACTCTAACACCCTCCTTTAATATCAAATTAGGTGGGTGGATAGATGGATGTGTCTCGAAAGCTAGGCCTAATGAGGTACCTGTGTACAATGAAAATCTCCCATAAAGTGGAGAAAGCTAGAAAACCCTATGGGAAAAAAACTACCCTCTGAAACAAAGATGATACCAAGAAAGTACAATGAAGAGAGACCATGAAGCCTCCTAAAATATGATGTTCAAATTCTCCTTGCGATCTCCTATTGGAAAGAACCTTTGGATTCTCTCGGTGAAGCGTCGTTGAATTTGGATGCAACAGGAGATAGTGGAGGAGATGAACTGTCCATACTAGAAGTGGAAGAAATAATTTGTGATTATGAATCTGATGGAGAAAAGTGTGAAAATGTGTACACATGAGAGATTTGATCAATATCACCCATTGCAAAAATCTCTTTGCTCTAAGAAACTAAAATCGTCACTGAAGTAGATGTGAACTCAACTATCTTCCCAAAATTTGTAAGCTAATATATGGAAATAATATCATTTACTAATTAAGGAACAAACAAGACATTAGGGATACTCTAGTTGCATAACTCAATTGTACCTTGGGGTGATCCCACAATACTGATTTACAATTTTTGACCAAACTGGACATTGAACTAATTTTTTTAAACTAAATCTTCACTTTCAACCACCTATAGTAGCTAAACTGTGAGGAATTTGAAGATGATGCAAACTAGTGATTTATGACATTTACACTTCTTTTTCTATCTCCTTTGAAAACTAGTCTTTAATAGTAAACACTATTTTTAAAGAGTGATGTTACTGGCTAACACAACTTTTTTTTCTGTGAAGGATAAAATTCTATTTTTTTCGAATTTAGACTCATAACTATGATATCTAGTGCATGGAATTGGTTTCATAGCATTTCATTGAATATTTTTTTCTTAATTAAGTTTCAAAGTAAAACCAGTTATAATTCAAAGATGATTTACTGGCTAAAACATAACTTTTTTCATATGTATTGATCAAAATTCAATTTTATTCTTTTTGTTGGATCAAGGACATCAATATCTAGTGCACTGATATTTTTCAAATTTTTTTTGATAATCTACTATTTTTCCACATGTGCAAAACAAAGAGCTTGATTTTCGGTGAAAAACCTACATTCAAAAGAAATAAAAAATAAATATAATAATCAAATTAAATATATTTAAAATTATACTTTTTGGGAAGATTATAATAAGGACTATATACTTACAAAAAATAAATTTTAAATGAATTCATTTGATCCCCTGAAAGGTAAATCAAAATTGGTTTTTTATCAGCATTTTGATAGGTGTAAAGGAGACTCCGTTATAGGTATGGTTTATAACAAGTGAGGTTCTATATGAGGGGGTTTGATCAAACCCTCTTCAATTGGAATCCTTTAAATGGAATTTTTCAAGGCATAAATCATTTTATTTTCAAAAAATATGTGATTTCAGCAAAAATCAGAATGTTCCAAAAAGTGTAAACCACTATTGTGGGATCACTACTTGTCCATAAACATATATGAAAGTTTTATTAGCCACTTGTACTTTGTTTACATCAGAAGGATAAAAGGACATGTACACTTATAGATAAGGAGACATATGATGTGATTCTCTGAAATCAAGAACCCATTTATCAATCTTGGAACCTACAGTAGTCATTAGTACTTTTCCTTTAGATATATCCTTTGATTTTGAAGCTGTTGAACTAGATGAAGTTTATTTGGAGGTAGGAATCCCTTATTTCTCAAGTAGATGATGAAGGTGGTGTATCCTTTTCTTCATTATGACCAGTTTTCTTGCAGAAAGCACACTTCACTTTTTGTTGCGATTTATCATATTTTATTTTTTATCCTTTTATTTAGTTGCAACCAGAACGTGTGGATTTGAATAGTGCATGATACCCATTTGAATTAGTTTTTATTTCTCTTTGTGACAAAAAAAAAATATGAAAGAGATGGCATAGTGTAGTGTACACCAAAAGCATTCTTTGTTGCATGAAAAGTAGAAATAAACACTAAATATTGAGGACCTAACATTGATAAGAACTTAGGACCAATTCTTGATCTTTTTTTCTATTCTACAATGTTTGAGTTGAAACCATAATATATTCAATTTACTAAGGAACTCCTAAAGTGTTTTAAAGTCTTGTGGATTAAGAATTATTAATTCATTCTCCAATTGATGTCCCTTTATTACACCTTGCTTACCAATTTTTTTTAATGTTGTCCATACATCATTAGGTGTTGTGCTAGAACCAATTTGAAAGAGAATGTCAAGAGAAATAAATGTACACAATGTTCCATGGGCTTCATCATTTTGATTATGTCATTTTTCATTTTTTAGCTACTCATGTAGGTTCAAGTGAAACAAAGAAAAAGAGAACCCTAGACCTTATTTGTAAAACCTAAGATTTAAATTTAGGGTGTTTTGTGGTCTTTTTCTAATGTTTTATTAAGATGGAGATCAACAATGTGTTTAGATTGAATTTCAACCATGAAGGTGAGCCAATAAAACCTGGATCTACATCTTTTAATAATCAGAATTGATTTTTTTTATTAACCTAATTAGACTATGTGCCCTCATATAAAAAATTTAAGTTATCGATAATTAACAAACTGAAACAGAGAATTACAAGTAGATCTGGGAAGGGTAGAACACTGTGTACCTGTCCTAAAAGTTTGATGTTGGTTTGTATAGGAAGAAAAAGTCACCCAAGGGTGTTTGGGTCCTTGTAGGGGTGTCCTAAATCTATTTTTGTAGTCCTCTAATGTTAGATTAGAGATCCTTGTTTCCACTTGCAAACTTTTTAGAACATTGTTGGATAATTCTGTAGGTGAGTTTTTGTGGGTTGACAAGATGTAGGGTTTTGAATACAACAATGAATAAATGATCTTCAAGCTTCCTTCAATCCTCTCCAAACTTGAAATTTGCACATTCACAAGGAGAAGAAATATTGCACTATCATTTAGGGGCTCACCTCAGTCAAACCACATGTTAGTGTTTCCACTTCCACAATGGCAATGCCAATGATAAAAATGAATAAATGATAGGAAGGAATGATGAATCAACAAAATGTTGCAACTCACCACCCTTCAATGGCTTCCTTGAAGGACTAAAGTCGTGCACATCATTTAAGGTCTTGGATCTTGCTTGAATTGTTTGAATTGCTTGGAGACCTACAACAAGGGTTAGCCTTCACAAACAATGACAACATAAACATGCATAAACTCACATAGGATTTGACATGATACTTGGATCTTGAATTGCTGCAATGAATCACTGAAATTATTCTCTTGAGTTGCTTGGTAATGCTCTTGATCATAAGTAAATGTCAATAATTGTTTAGATGATTTCAAATGATGCAATAACTAGGTATTTATAGGCATTTATTCTAATTTCCCGCAAATTAAATCTCGATAGCCAACATTTTCAATTTGAATTTTGAATGTTAAAATGTTGACACCGACATATTCAAATTTGGATCTCGAGAAAATAGGGGGAGTGGGATGCCCCTACCCCTATTTTCTAAGACTTTCGGTGTTGGGGGCAAAACATTAAATCAATACATTTGTTCAATGCTTTCAATTTCTTGAAAAATGGTAAAAATAGGCTATAAATTGCATAATTTAAGAAATTAGGAGGCCAATTAGGCTCAATAATTTAAGGGGGACAAAACATAGTGTGAAATTATCAAGGGTGACAATTTACGATGCTACATCAGGTTCCAAACCCATAGTGACACAATGTAATCCTAGTTTCTTGAGCTTTATCTCCATTGATTTCTTCCATTCATAGAAGAATGGAATTAAGATTATGTATATTTTGTTGAAAAACACAGAAGAGAACCCCCCTTGATTATGATTTTGACCCCCCTAAATAATTACACTTTATAATCAAGTGAGATATCATTTCCAATAAAATGGGCAAGTGATATTCACTTTCAAAAAGCATTACACAATTTGAATAGATAATCAGAAGATACAATAATCAGATGTGCCTAATTTTTCTCTTAGAAACTAAAAGTTTCCTTTCACAAGAGGAGAAAAAATATGTGTTAAACAACACAATTTTCACATTGTCTCAATGTTAAAGTCTTTGAAACTGAAAGAACTTTTTGTTGACTATTCATAATAAAAAATACGACTTATAGTTGAAAGTTATGAAAAAAATGAAAAATGTCCCCCTTTTACAAGCAGTAATAAAGAGTTGATGGTTAACAATAAATTTGAAATTTCAATAACAAACATTTGAGCAGAGGATGCTAATAATAACTATCAACCAAATATTTAACCAAACCCATTGATTGATTAGTGCGAAGTGGGAGGAGATGAGACCAAGTCAAGAGGCACTAGGAGTTGCTTGGAGGACTCTTGTTGACTAAGTTGAATGAATGAATGAATTTTAGTGACGTCCATGAGACCATCTGCCCTCCTATTATAGATCTTTACCAAGAAGCCAACAGTTTTGACGAGCCTTGTCTCCCTAAAAAACTCATTTAGATTATCCACCTTCAAATTGTCTTCATATTAGATATGAACATCTTCATAAGCAACACACTCAATAATGAAGTGCCATTCAGTTTCAACGACTCCTTTGTTGCAGAAAATACAAATTTCCCATACTTTTTTAATTTTCTTTTTAATTTTCATGCCATGTAGACAAAGTACATGAAGTAATTACTTCTCAGATATGCCTCACAAATCTGGTCAAAATGTGCATCCTCTTCCCATTTTCTTGCAACACAGGTCGTTTGATGAATCGATCCTCACGAAGCTCAATTTTCTATGCAAACATTATAGATCTTTGTATACAATCTAAAACTGTTGAGAGGCGTGTCTGAGTCTATGCCTGGAGGAACGTGCAAGTATGCAGAGGGAGGTCATTTTGAGGTCGAAGCTTGGATTTTGCATGTCGGCTAGGGATTATACAACCTTCTTTGATAAATGCTTTTTGGATGGAGGGCGACAACTAGATTAGATGCTCATTCAACTCAATAAAGGAAGGAGAAGTCATTGCCAATGGTGGAATATATGTCCTTTGTCACATTGTCGTTTGAGAGGTAGAGAAAATGCTTTGATGAAGCAACAGATTGGGTATGTTGATCTACCTATGGATGGGTCATTGAGTGCAATGAAGTCCAGTCAAGACAATTGGATCATCAACTACCTCTTCCCAACATTTTAAGGGGAGCCTTTGAGCTTGTTAGTGGGCTTGGTTCCAAGAAATATGCAATGGCCTTGCTTACATGTTTGCATGATTAGATTTATAGACCAAATCATAGGTATATCCAAACACCTTACACATAGGTTTGCATCATGGAATTGTTGGTTCAAACATGCATTGTCTGGCAAATCAAACTACATGCACATAAAAATTGAACCAATATTCAAATATAGATTTGGTTCTAATACCATGTTGTTATAGTTAAGATCTTTGCTTGAGTGTTAATATCAACAAGTCTATGAGATTGAGAAATAGAGAGTGCAATGCAAAATGGAATGAAGTAGAAATTGTGTATTATACTCAATGATGAAGATGTACATATAGGAAAAACAATTTGAGTCATTGTAGGAGTGTTCAACTCAAGGTGGAAAGAATGCTACACCAAGTGGCAAATGAAAAGTGTCACATATATTTGAAGAGTTCAACTAACTCTCCAAATAACGCATCGCCACCTAAGATGGCTTAACACATATATTAGAATAAAACAATTAAATAATAATTATTCTACTCTAATAATAGGAACCCCTAGAACAACTAAAAGGAAACCTTCAATAAAAGGGGCCAACATAACATGTTTCCTAGTAACTTCCCCATAGGGGCCAACAATTGCCTTAGAGGGTACAATTTATCCCTCCAATTTGTGTTCCCAATCATGAGAATCATCCTCTTTAGCAAGGATATAAGTAATCCCAATGCTATCACTTTTTTCACTATTTTTCCATTTTTTTCCTATTTATTTCCTCATTGTACCTTTTCCTATTTATTTCCTCATTGTACCTCTTAACCTAGGAAAAACATCAATAAAATTTCCCATTTTGGAGCAATTCTAACAAACCATGGATTTATAATAGAAAATATTTTGACAAGTTTCTTGTCTTAGATCTAGCATAATTGAATTATTAAGGACTTTATTGACTTAAACATTCACACATCATGCAAAAAAACATTATACCTATGCTTTTATGACATTGCCAAGAGTCAAAAAATGCCTAAACAAGTTGTCAATACCAAGAATGATCTCCTCATCCTAGTACTATAAAGGGATTTCTAGAAGGTAGATCTAGGTTGGGACCAAGTTATAAAGGTTAGCATCCAATTCAAAGCCAAAGTTCCATTTGCAAAGTGAGAGGTTGGATTTCTCAAAGAACCAAGGGCCACTAAAAAGAACCTAGGTGTAGTCTTCCTTCAAAGAGAACAAAAATAGGAAAATATCTTTGAGAAGAAAACTTACCTCAACATTTCCTTTGACCCACCATTTTGAGCAAGTCCATTTATAAACTAACTCAATATTAGGGCGGCTCCCAAATAATTTCCCAACCCACACATTTTCAATTATAGAGACAAGCTTGTCAATGGTTGTATCCTCAATCTTCAAGGTGAAACCTTCCTCAAATGCATGAAAGGAATACCCCTCCCCTTTTTCTAAAAAATAGGATTTAATAATGTATGGATGGGGATCTACACCTATTTTCGACAAGTCTTATCTTTTTCTCAATGAAGCCTGTAAATAAGGTAGGGGAGGACCCACATGGAGGCATCCCACCTCTATGGGCACCATTATCCATAGTGATAGTTAATTGTCAATGGATTAGATTAATTAAATAATATTTAATTAATTAATGTTGACAAGAACATTAATATGGAATGGGTTTAAGTAATGTGTTATTGATATGATGTTAGGATGATTTTAGTTATCTACACTAAGTAATAACCTACATGGTCAGCATGCCATATTAGTCTCCAACACTCCTTGGTTTATATCTAATACATATTCCTATTAATTTATTAGATTTAATATCTAATGTGTGTTGATAATCCTTATATATTCATTGATGGTGTTGTAGAACCTCATGTATATAGGTTTGATTAGCATTCTTGGTATTTACTTGATTAGTACATGTGTGTTTACATATATTCTTGTTGTACTTGTTGCGCATCTTCTACCAACTTAATTGTATCCTAGTACCTTACACAGGGTTGGTCCTAAGGGTACC
Organism: Sequoia sempervirens; assembly: GCA_007258455.2. Taxonomy (NCBI): domain Eukaryota; kingdom Viridiplantae; phylum Streptophyta; class Pinopsida; order Cupressales; family Cupressaceae; genus Sequoia; species Sequoia sempervirens. Next base: position 10,268 of record VDFB02000779.1, on the reverse strand, counting down.
ACATGATTAAGTGGTTTTTAACCACCATTGAGTATATATAGATCCATAAGATACTTATTAAAGGATGTATTAGGTTCTTGTGGAATCGTGTTAGTAGTAGCTCTTCATTGTTGTGCCTTCGAAAAGCATTGTAAATTTAGTTATATGACCATTGTAATAAGTAATTATTTATTCTTCGCTATTATATATTTTTATTATGGTCCATTAATGTTTGGGATAGACCCTTTAATTTTAATAACTATATGGTTTCATTTAAGTTTATTTTACACCTCATCTTCAAAGGGTATTAACAAGTTTTGATAAGTCTTGAAATTACAATGCTTAGCTTAGTTTTATTTCATGATTGAAAATAATTTTATGGTTACTATTTTATTTTATTTTTATTTTAAATTATGTAATATATCATTTTCTCAAATCTTGTAATATGCCAAACATTCACTAAAGTAAATTTCCTAAGTTTTCACTGTACGAGTAAAATAAACTATATAATAAGCCAATTGCAATAAAAAAAATTCCTTTATTTATTGAGAATATATGAACAAAGATGGGTAAACCCACAAAACTGGTTTACAATTCCAGTGAAGAAGGAAATTTGCAAAAACACTCCTATGAAAAAAAGAAATGCTTTTTAGGGGTTCGCACAAACAGGGGTGTTCAAATGGACCTAAAAGGGGTTCAAATGGACCGTGGTTCGAGTGAACCATATTAAATGATGAGACTCACTTTTTTTGCATTTTTTTATGACGAAGATAATGGAAAATTGAATACAAGAGGGGGTTTGCTCGAACCTAGGTTCATTCGAACCTTGGTTCTAGTGAACCTCTCGAACCTGGGTTCATTCAAACCCTGGTTCTAGCGAACCTCTTGAACCTGGGCTCATTTGAACCCCCTTTTTCCCCCTTCTCCCCCTCTGGCACCAAATTTCTCCAAAAATTTTCCCTTCGAAACTCGAGTTGAGGATGAAAATGGAGGGGACTTCACAGACCCAATTGGATGATGGAAGTCCTCATAATGAGCTATCCATCGAATATAATTTTAATATGTTTTGGTTTTATTATGTATTTGTTTTTTCTAGTTTGATTAAACAAAGGTTTTTCACCAAAAATCAAGCTCTTTGTTCTACACATGTGGAAACATAGCAAATTATCAAAATAAAATTTTGAAAAATATGTTTAGGCTAGGTATTGATGTCCTTGATCAAGTAAAAAAAGAAAAGAATTTTGATACATACAAAAAAAGTTATGTTGTATACAATCCGCCTATGTCTGAATTGTAATTATTTTGACTTCGAAACTTGATTAAGGAAAAAATATTCAATAAAACACTATGAAACCAAATGAACTGGTTAGATATCATAGTTACAAATCTAAATTCAAAAAAATTAAAATTTTATTCTTCATAGAAAAAAGTTATGTTGTATACAGTGAGCATCACTCCTTAAAAATGGTGTTTACTGATAAAAACTAGGTTTTGAAGGAGATGGAAAAAGAAATGCAATTTGATTCCAAAAATTTTGAAAAAATTATTTAGAATCTACAGACAAAATGTCACAAATCACGAGTTTGCATCATCTTCAAATTCCTCACAATTTAGTCGCTATAGGTGCTCGAAAGTGAAGATTTAGTTAGAAAAGATCAGTCCAGTGTCCAGTTTGGCCAAAATTTGTAAACCAGTATTGTGGGATCACCTAGATGCTATACAATATACAATAAGGATTTCCATTTCATTACAATATTTCACAAAGTACCATATTCCGAAAAAAGTACAAAACTACATACAAAGCTCCTTCGAGCTTCATAGCATAAGATATAGATGGTCCAAGAATCCACTTTTCAAAACCATGTTCTTCTGTCGCTTGCTGAGGAGAAGCATCACTCAAGCGCTTTTCTGCCAACCACAAACTCATATGGGGTCCCCCACACATCTATCAATGATAGATGGCCCCATTTTTCAATGAAGGTATTCGTTGGGTAACCCCATACAACATACCACTATGAGCTTAGTGTTGTGCCCTACATGACTAGGATTTATAACCTACGCTAGGTAGCCCTCATGCATTTAAATGGACATGGTGAATTGAGAGTGGAGCCCCAGGAAATCACACTACTTTGGCCAAAGTGTTTTCAGTCAGTATAATTGAGCGATGGTCTACCAGTCACTTACACTATAACAAGCTTGTTTTGACTTAAGGCCATTATATCTATGCTTAGGCAGTCCCTCTCCATGAGAAAGCTACTCCCTAGGATAACCTATCTCTTTAACAACCTAAGGAAACACAACTCATAAAGCAAAGTACTAGTTCCTTCCCTTCACTAGACAACATTCCTAGGAGTAACCTACTAGTTCCCTCCCTTCACTAGATAACAATCCCAAGAGTAACCTACTAGCCATTAAATATCTAGCTATGAGTGTTCCTTAAGCTTGTCTATGTTTGATCATATCTAGTATAATAACAATACTTATGACAAACAATCTCTCTTGCCCATGTTTAATCATATCGAGTATAATAACAATAACTATTCAACAAACAGTCTCTCCTATCCATGTTTAATCATATCAAGTATAATAACAATACCTATGACAAACAGTCTCTCCTATCATGGAGTAATTACAAACATTACACAAATAGAGTAAATAGTATCCACTTTTCTTTCAAAGCAAACATTACTTTTCCCTATATGCAAGTAACTATAAAAGATTGGTTTAAACATTCAAGAAGCAAATCATTCAACACTAATACAAACAAGGGAAGAATATCCTCATGCCTGTGATAAGCATTCCAATTAACTAGTTGCAGTCACAACACTTCCAAATCAACAACTAGCCTGGTATCAATCCTTCAACAAAGACTCAAGAACCACTATCTCTCAAGTTGGAAAATACTCATCTCAAAATAATAATAAACTCTCTCTAAAACTCATGGCTCTCACTCATTGTTCTTGACAAAATATTGTAGATAGAAATGTAGATAAAATGCTAAGACTTGCTCAAGGAATAATGCATAGAAGAATGCGTCCAAACAAATGAACTTACCCTTCTATTTATATAGCAATCTGGTACCTACTCTTCCTACAATTTAGACATGGTTTTGATAGCAACAAGCATGCACAACAACGCATCTATCTCATCTCAAAAGGTGGAAAACATATAAGCACATACTTAGCTTAAATATCTATAGGTCGACTTAGTTAAATGACAACAATTAGAGACCAATTCAAATCCCACATGATAGCATTTGATTTTCATCTCAAAATGGATATCTACAGGAATAAGGATTCAAAGGTGGCGCCAAAGCTTCATAATCACATATAGAGTTGGCGCGATTTCATTTCCATCTGAAGCAGTCAACATCAAATTTGCAACACCAAGCCTCTATCAACTAAGTCATAGTATGAGACAATCCATATATTAAATTGATTGATAAAGTCATTGACAGATTTACACGTTTAACAAATGTTGGTCGATACATAAAAATAGAGTATAAAGAGTTTACAAAGTCTACAATTTCCACAAAAGAGGCTTCGACTTATTATATTATCACCTCATCGACTTAATGACCACTCAATGTTTGTAGGTTATAAACTCTCCTTTTGCAGACAACAAGAGTATAATGTGGCTAAAGAATATAGTCATTACTATCTCTTAGTTCGGCCTTTGATTTAATTACAAATCAGTTGATGATCATTGCTTAAGATAGTCAATCTCAAAGCAAAAGAAAATATATTTAAATATATATATAACATATACGTATGTATATACTTACATATATATATATATATATATATATATTAGCTCACACACACACACACACACATATATATACATGTATACATATATGTATATGTTAGTATATATCCATATTTACCATATGTCAATAAAGCATGTATATATAATCGATATACAAATGAAGACATCAAGATAGCAATCACATTGTTATATTAATACATTGGTTGTGTATACATACATACATACATACACACACACACACACACACATATATATATGCCTCTATGTACATGTATACGTATGTATACATGTATCAATACATTCGTATAGGCAAGTCCATTTTCCACCATACGCATATATGGATACATATATACATATATACATATGGATATATGTATATGCATTATATATATATACACATTTGATTCCTACACCAAAATCACATACAATTACTATGGTATTTATTAGAGCCTACGAGTGATATATCTATACGTATACATATACATGTCGTGAGATCCATCAGATAGTTCCATGCACATAAGCAACTCATGCATGAGTGTGCATAGATACATCTACCTATGTACCTTTATGTACGTGTTCCTTCATGTGTATGGTCTATCATTGACATGCATGTGTGTGTGTATACATATTCCTCATATGTTACACATATCAATACAAGCATAGTAACAAGGAAAGAACTCTCAAGTTCAAACAAATAAACATCACCCAATAATGCACTCAAAAGTAAACAAGACTCTTACTAATGCAAACATATTGACTAGAGATGACTTACCAACTTACCACTTGATAACCCAACTCAATTATTCTATTGTTGTGTGTGTAAGCTCAAATAGGTTATGTTACTGGTTACCCAACCAAGACCTTCTCTTGACTGATACTTCCCCTCCGTTTGGAGGAATTGAACACATACCTGCAATCATTAACACTTGCACATTGTTGTCAGCTATTCACAAAATATGTAATATACATAATACATCTCCAAAGTTAGAATATCAACACAATATTCATCCAATCACATAAATGCATTCCTTCATATAATATTAAATGAGATGAAATTCATTCATAAAGTAGTGGTAACAAAGTACAAGTACAATTTATTCATCCACTGAATTCAAATTACATTCACATTATTACCCTACATAGTAAATAGTAATTACATAATTGGGGTGTAACAAATCTAAGATTGTGTATTGGTTGTTTATTTGTGCTCTCTTAGTATGCGGTAAGGAATTGAGTAATTATTTATAAATTAGTGCATTATGCATTAAGAAATTAATTTATGGTGTTTATGGTTTATAATATTTCTAATATAAATATTAAATTTACTTTAATTTATTGGAGAAATCCATTTATGGGTAACACATTATTTGAGGTAGACGTGCCTTATTTGAGCTCTAGGTTGTTTAAGGCTTGTTTGGGCCTAGTTCTTTCTTTTCTTGAGTTTTAATTCTCATTTTTCATTCTCAGTAAGGGTGAGACTTAGTTATTAGAGTTATTCAATGTTAGGGTTATGGTTATAATTTTATAATAAACTCAAAGAGTCATTTTAGAGCTTTTGGAACTCGTAGGACCACATTCTAGTTGGGTCTCTATTCTAGGTCACTTGTTTTACTTGTTTAGGATCTCTCAAGAACCTCTAACATCTCCTAAGAGATCCTGAATAGTAAATGGGAACTAGAAAAATGGTTGAAATTGACCCTAAGATCTCTTTGGTGACCTAATTGACAATGTGTGATCTTTCCTTTTCCCAAGTGATCCTAACTGGCAAAGGGTGACCTTGACTAGAAAAAAGGAGTGACCATTGGACAATGAATAATTTACCATTCATTTTTAGGAAGAATTATTGATGAAGTTTAATCCCATGGGTTTGTCTTGCTCGCCTAGAACTTTATTTTTCATGGTACTTTAGGTACTTTGTGAGGTATCAACCTTATTTGCATCCTAGCTTTGGTGTGAGTGAACGAGGGTCTTGGTTTTCATTCCTACATCCTTATAGGTGTTTAGTTGTATTATTTGAGGGTTTTGGGATGTTTCTATGTGTTTTTACCTTTTGTTAGTGGTCAAAGCTATGGTTTTCAATCTTACTTTAAAATTGAGAAGAACTTTAACTCCTCTTAATATTATCATGCTAATTTTATCCTTTGATGGTAGTGTAAGTCTTGCACCAATGTTGATATATTATTTTTTATTATATCTAGTTGAGTCATGTAGTAGGTTGTGTCACCTAGTTTATTGGTTGTAATGTTTCCCTTGTGACACATTTTAGCTAGTAAGTGTGTATTGTAACATACATTTGTTATTTTGTGATATTGTTATTTTTTATAACAAAATATTTGCTTATCTATTTGTTCTCCATTAATGTATTCAATGGGATTTTAGAGAATTACATTTGGTATCCTTTCCAGAAGGGAATTTAAATGTTTTATATTTTGGGTGGCATACTGATCATACTGGGTTTGAGATAGGTTTCTTGAATCATATTGATCATACTAGGTTTGACATAGGTTATAAAGAAACTTATTAACCAAAATTCTGCACCCGAATTCCAAAATCTTCTTGTGCCTTCCAGAGGTTTGTTTTCTGAAAAACCTAAAACATAGTCTAGAAGAGTGTCGATTATTAAACTTAGACCTTTTCCTGAAGAGATGCTTCTCAAATAGTCTATTGCATCAACTAGTGGTAGACCAAGCTTGTCATCCAGGTCTTATTCTTTATCAAGATTTTTTTTGAATTCTAACCACAAACCATATGTTGATTACAACCCTGAAGAAGCCATAGGGTTTTCTATTTCATTCAGATGCCAACCATCCATAAATTTGTATCCGTCTAGATCTTCTCTAGCCACACTATCTGACCTCGACAACAATCCTGATTTAATGGACATATTAGCAAGACATGTCAAATATAAATAGCAGTAACTCCTAAGGAATATGAGCAACAAGATAATAAGGGAAAAGGAATAAAGATTACCAAAATGGGAGAAAAGAGTTGTATCTTAAAGGAACATCTCCCAAGAGCAGGCACTAAAAAAATAAATAAGTATAAAATAGAAGCTAAAAGGGTTGAAAAGGAAGTTGTTGGCTATGAACTATTCAAATGGCCAACCCCAAAATTTTTTACTATAATCAATTCTGACAAAATTTTATGGGGAAGATATGAAGCCAAACTTCATGTGGAACTTGGAGAAAAATTCTGAGGCCTAGAGAAATTGGTTGGCCCAATGGATGATCTCTGCACAAGACAACTTAGATGATATGGCTGTAGATATTAGAAGTTCTATAAGTACTGCTATTACTAATCAAGAGAAATTAGCATTTCTTACTCAACTACAAAATAGGATTGATTCTTCAATTTTTAAAATAGAAAAGCAATCTTCTTCTTTGTTGAACGAAACTTCTAGTTTAAGCTATCAATTAAGAAATGTACAACAATCTACATAGCCAATGGCATCAACTCAAACCAAACAAGAAAGTTATCTTACACAAATTTATGATAGTCAACATAATCATGAAAATAATAGGAAAAAGATGATGATGATACTAAAGCATTGATAGACTTTGTGTGTAAGAAGCTAGAGAAAATTAGGCAAGTAACAAAAAAGATTAGGAAAACTCAAATTGGCTGAGCTAGCTCTTCAAAAGAGGATAGTCAGAAAAAGCAAAAAGGAAAAGTAACAACTCCATCAATTAAGCCAAAAAAGATTATAGTTTAGAGAAGGAAGAGTTTATTCTTTGATAAAAAAAGAAGATATCATTACTTCTTCTCTAACATCTACTAAGGCTTCTTCTTCTACATATACAAAAGCTCCTATTACAATGTCAAAAGTAAAAGAACATAGTTTGATCATATGGGAGCATGAAAGGGATTGGCTTCAGGAACTAAATGTAGTTATTGAGAATGAAAAATCAATTTTTGTGGATGAACCAATGCATATAGAAAAAGAATCAAAAGAAGAATCATCCAAAAATATGTTTGTTGAATCAAAGGAAGACCCCATGAATGAATGAAAAGTATATCAGTCAGTATGGGAGATTCTTGAACCAAAGACAAAGCTAGAGTTGGAGCTAGAGTCATAGCCAAAGCTATAGCTAGAACCAAGGTATGATACATATCTTGAAGAAGAAGAAGAAGAAGAAGAAGGTTTGATTGTAGAAGAATATTCATTTCAAAAGCATAGTGAAGTCTTCAATCTTGTAATAGCCTAATTCCTAACTAGCCTCCAGAAGGTTTTTATAAGCCAATAATTAGTGTCAAATTAGAAGGATTTAGTCAGAGTCTTTCTACACTTCTAGATACAATATCTACAATTAGTATTGCCAAAAGTCATATTTTTCATTTTGTATATTGGTCTTCAACAGATCACAGTAAGGGTTTTTGGCACCATAAAAATTGTGCAAAAAAAGCCACTAACATTATAGTAAATATAGAAGATTTTAGTTCCCTCTACAATTTCTGGTAGGATGATAACATAGAAAATGATATCCTTCTAGGTTAGGATTTTTTGAGTCAGTTAGAGTCTTTTTCATTTCTTCATTCTAGGTTAATATCAGGAAATCACAAAAGGATCAAATTTCTCAATCCTCCTCAAAAGATAAAGTATGTCCATGTTATTGGAAGGTTTGATATGAATTGGAATATTCTTCCAGAAGATCCCCAGACTTCTGCTATATGAAGAATTAAAGATCTTTCTAAAGCATGCCAGAGAAAAATTCTAAAAGATTATTTCTTTAATCTAGCACCTATATTCTTGAACAATGGATGGGGAGATATTCAGATAGTTCTAGGTACTAAGCAAATTCACATTTTGTCTCTAATAATTATGAAAGGACAATTAATTATTTTCAAGCATTTGGTCAGACAGTATAAGGAGGCCCATATTATTTTTAGTTGTAGAGATATCACAAGTCATTTCCCATATGGATCCCACTAGTTATATGATATTACCACCATATTTAGTCCATCATGTAAAATCCTGCTATGTCAGTTAACTCCTTTCAAGGCCAGTATTGAAGAAAATACTCTTCTATTCATACTAAACCTTGTAGTCCATTTCCCTCATAGCCAACTTGAATGGATCATAAAGCATAATGATAAAAGAATTCTTGGGGAATGGTATATTCTAGAAACATGTTAGTTAGTAGCTAAGAAGATAAAGCATTTTTACTTGTACCACTACTTGTTCAATTTCGAAAATACATACCGTATACCTGGCATCCAACTCCTTCTAGACATTGGAAGATGGTGTATTCTCTATGGATGAAATAATGGTTAATAATTTAGCATGAAGAGTATAATCTTGTATAGAATAAATAAAAGCAATAAAATATTGGGTGTAACTTAACCCTCTGCTTTGCATGGCATTCTAGCTAGCACATGGGTTTGTTAGTGTCATGATTCCACCCATGTTAAGGTGTGACAATAGGATGCAACCCTATTAAAAAGAAATATTCCTATAGCCACTTACAGGTGTTAAGTGGACTATTCTCGCTCTACAATTTTCATAAAAGTGATAATAAGTGGTAGAATATTGTAAATAAATAATAGTCTAGGAAAAAGTAGTAGTCTCATAAAATAAAAATCTAGAAAGAAATATTATGGTATGTGCAAATAAATATTATGGAGAAAGTGGAAAGAAAATTAAAGTATGGTAGTTGGACAAAGACTTTAAGTGGTGGGGATATTCTAAAAAAATTTGTACAATATTTCCATATGAAAACATGGTGGACCCTTTTACAAAAAGATATATCTTGTACAAAAGATTTGAAAAATCTCCACATGTAAAATATATTTTGTCTACTATCATAAAAGTAAGGATAGAGAATGTTTACAATTTTTTTTAGTAATTCCTCCTCCACTTTCACAATATAAAAAATAAAAATAAAGTTGATGTAATAAAATAAGGATTGATAATCCCTGTCACTTGGCATGATAATCCTCCTTTGCTTTCTCTAGAAGCTTAACTGTTAGAATAGGTAAAAAGGGAGTGTGATCATATCTTCAAGTTATTTTAAGGTTATAAATACATATTAGTGTAGGAAGTTGTTCGACTACCTTAGCTTCCTTACATTTTAAAAATAAAGTTGATGTAATAAAATAAGGATTGATAATCCCTGTCACTTGGCATGATAATCCTCCTTTGCTTTCTCTAGAAGCTTAACTGTTAGAATAGGTAAAAAGGGAGTGTGATCATATCTTCAAGTTATTTTAAGGTTATAAATACATATTAGTGTAGGAAGTTGTTCGACTACCTTAGCTTCCTTACATTTTCAACATTTTTCCATTGAGGCATTAAGCAAAAAAATTTAGGTCATACAGTTGTACAGATCCATACTTGGCCATACTAGTACTATTGAGTTCCAAGTTTGCGTAGTCAGTTGGTTGTATCAGGTGGCATATTCTATTTTCGTAAATAATATTATCTTCTTGTGGTACTTGCTAGTGTCATTAGTTGTTTTGCGTACTTGGTCATTGGTCATTCACCGTCTGTCACATCATTGGTCCCATAAGTACAAAATTGGCAA